>PVKM010003747.1:0-55761 GCA_004027735.1 Carollia perspicillata | reverse complement strand
GGGATTTTGTTCTGTTCTTTCATTTGGACTATACTTCTTTGTCTCCTCATTTTGGCAGCCTCCCTGTGTTTGTTTCTATCTATTAGATAGACTGCTTTAACACCCTATCTTAGTAACATGGCATATTGTAGAAAAGCACACCAGAGCAGGGCAGCTGTGTGAACCAGGTTGATGGAGTCTCAGATATGGTGGCTCTGCTCTGTGGGTCTGTAAGGGGGAAGGCTCAGTAAAGGGACTATGGCCATTGCCTGGCATCTTCAGCTTTGTCCAAGAGGAAGCTATCCCCCAGCACTCCCTTTGATGCTAGATACTTCTTTCCCCCTGTGTACCATTGGTGACCCTCTAGCTACTGCCCTAATGCTGAAGTCCAGGGAGAGTGAGTCTGCATAAGTCCTAAGTCCATTTTGGGCCCTGTAGACGGAGATACCTGAGAAACCCTCAGTTTCTTCCTCTGCCTCAACTTCCTTTGGTTTTCATAGCCAGAAGCTATCTGGACCTATCTTCCTGGCACTGGAACACTGAGCTGGATGGTCTAGTGTATGACGGGGATCCCTCGGTCTCAAAGGTATCCCTCCTGATTTTTATCCACTACATGTAGTTGTGGGACTGCCCAGTCTGCATCTCCATGTCTCTGCCCTTCCTACCTATCTGGACTAATGTGACTTCTTTAATTCCTTGGTGTTTAGACTTCCATATAGCTTAATTTTCTGATGATTCTGGGTGATAGTTGTTTTGTATTTTAGTTGTAATTTTTGCTTTGTTGTGCGAGGAGGCAAGCCATGTTTACCTATGCTCCCATCTTGATGAGAGTCCCTATCTTTCTTCCAGTTGGTGTAGAATTATAGACAGATATCCATTCTGCTTTTCCATTTTCAAAGTGGTTTTGCCACTGTACCAGTCAGGCAATTCCTCAGCGGCTGGGGCTGCTGGGCTTCTTTGACCATCTGGCTCCTGCTCTGCAACAGGAGCTGCTCCAGTGGTTACTGGGCTCCCTCGGGAAGCTGAGGTGGTAGAGGATGGAGTAGGCAGAGAGGCAGGAGGAGGGTCTCATGCTTCTGTCAGGCTTGCCACGGAGCTGAATTTCAAATAATTTTTTAGTATAAACTTGTTCCAAATACTTCATGGGATATATTTATACTATCCATTGTTTACCTGAATTTTAATTTTAACTGGGCATTCTATCTTTTACTGTTTTATTTATCTATTTCTAAATCTGGCAACTCTTTTATTGAATTAATGAAAACTAAGAAAGCTCCACAGATAAGGTGAGATGTAATCTAACACCTGAGAGAATGAATAAGATCAAGAAAAGACTGGGAAACCAAAAGAAAAGACAGGAGGAAAATATTCCTGAAAAGAAAGATGCTAGAGACTAGCAGTGAAGATGTAAGTCACCAAAATGCAAAGCAGATGATAACAAATGGTGAGAAACAGACATTGACAATGATTAGCTATAGAAATAAAGAATAAAAATAAGCATGAGGAGAAAATGATGAAAAATATAATACCCAATTTTCCTAGCCTCCAAAGTTATTCAGTAGAGGAGCAAAATAAAAGAGATATAACAACTGTGACTAGCTGATCATCAAGTCTTATTATTGTAACTCAGATTTATTTATTTATTTATTTATTTATTTATTTATTTATTTATTTGCTTACTTACTTACTTAATCTTTGACTATGTTGACTTCTCTTGTCCCTATGTGCTTCCTGTTTGCACTTTCTCAAGAACCCCCTGATTGGTTTTCCAGCCTTCTCCAAATGATTCTTTATTGTGAAGCAAGAATACAAAACAGATCTGATCCAATCCTGCCCCCACTTACAATCCTCAGGATATTTCCAGATGAACTTTCATTCTGTTTATTCAGCATGAATCATTCAATAAGTGATGCTGAGATTTAAAAAGCTGATGGAGAGTTTAACAAAATTTTAAAGGAACAAGAACAGAGACTTCCAGGCAAGATGGAGGTTTAAGTAAACACAGCTCATCTCTTCACACTACCACATCGGTATTACAACTAACCTGTAGAACAGCCATCACTCAGAATTGTCAGAAATCAAGTTGAATGGAAGTCTAACAACTACAGAATTAAAGAAACCATGTCCATCCAGACTGGTAGGAGTGGCAGAGACACAGAACAGACTGGTCCCACTTCCATGTATGATAGATAAAACTTAGGCAGGGATATCTTGGAAGTGAGAAGTCCCAGCCCAACACCAGGTCCCCCAGCCCAGGTTTCCAGTCCCAGGAAGATAAGTCCCTGTAACTTGTGGATGCAAACATCAGTGGGGATTGAGTTGGTGAAAGAAACATCTGGAGTCCCAAGCAGTTCCTCTTAAAGAACCCACACATAGACTTACTCAGACTCAATCCCTCCAAGCTTCAGCACCCTGGTAGCAGCTTGAAAGGCACTAGTGGTGTGCAGAAAAGAACTGAAGTGTCTGGCATCAAGGCAAGAACTGTGGGACATCTTTCACCCAGACACAAAGCCCTCTGTCCCTCTTCTGAACCCTCTCACCACAGAGCCACAAAACCAGCAGTCAGGAGCTGTATGTATCTGAGATTCTATCAACCTGGCCAACACTGTTTGTCCCACCCTGGAAATCCCCTGAGGCTTCCCCCCATCCAACTTATGGGCCCACCCAAGCGGTTAACAGTGGCTTTTGCAGATGAATGGTTAGTCTTGGCTCATGCTTCACAGCTTCCTGAATCCTCTCAAAGAAGCAACAGCCAGCCTCAGTGAACTCCCAGCCCCCATACCACTTGCTAAGTGGTCTGAACTACTTAGCACTAGCCTAGCACTAGCAGCAGGAAACCTAACTTCATAGCTTGGCTTCCTCTGGGAATCTCCAAGTCCAGCATAAGTAGCACTTATCTTCAGATTGCTTTATAGTTCATGAATGGTGGCCCCTGGGAACACAGGTGAGGATTGACCTTGGCCTGCACCACCTAGGAAAATCCAGAGCCAGCAGAGAGAGCTACAGACAACATCATAGAACCACTATACTGCCCCTGCACAGCTGATCCTCCACAGAGGGTGGAGATTGGTGGTCAGTAGCCATAGCCAGTCCTTGTAGCTGACTGGCATAGGTAAATGCCTCCCATTGACCTGCCAAAAGCAATCATCTCAACTGCAAGAGGAAAGTGTACTCAGCTCATATGAAGGGTGCACCTCTAGGGGTGGCTGGGCCACTGGACCCTACATGACACCCTACTTAATACATAGAAATAAACACAGGGAAGCTGCCAAAGTGAAGAAACAAAGAAACATGTTCCAAATGAAAGGACATATCAAAACTCCAGAAAAAGAACAAAACAAAATGGAGATGAGCAATTTATCATATGCAGAGTTCAGAACACTGGTTATAATGATGCTCAAGGAATTTAGTGAGGACCTCAACATCATAAAAAAGATCCAGGCAGAAATGAAGGATACACTAATTGAAATAAAGAATAATTTACAAGGATATGACAGTAGATGGATGAAACCAACAATCAAATCCATGATTTGGAATATAAGGAAATAAAAAAACAACAAGAAGAAAAAAAGAATCCAAGAAAATGAGGACAGTGTAAGGAATCTCTGGTACAATATTCACATCATAAGGGTGCCAGAAGAAGAAGAGAAAGAGCAGAAATTAAAAAATCTATGTGAAAAAAATAATGAAAGAAAATTTTCCTAATTTGGTGAAGGAAATAGAAATGCAAGTCCAGGAAGCACAAAGAGTCCCAAACAAGGTGAACACACAGAGAACACCAAGACACATAATTAAAATGCCAAAGGCTAAATACAAAGATACCATCTTAAAGCAGCAAGAGAAAAGCAGTAGTTATTTACAGGGGCATTCCCATAAGACTGAAATTATTTTTCAAAAGAAACTTTGTTGGATAGAAGGGATTGGCATGAAATATTGAGTCACAAAAAAACAAGGACCTACTGCCGAGATCGCTGCACCCAGCAAAGCTATCATTTAGAATCAAAGGGCAGATAAAGAGGTTCTTTGACAAGAAAAAACTAAAGGAGTTCATCATCACCAACCATTATTACATGAAATGTTAAAGACTCTCATTTAAGAAAAAGGTTGCCAGATGAGAAGGGGTTGTGTGTGAATGGGTGAAGAGGTGAGGGGATTAAGAAGTACAAATAAGTAGTTACAGAGTAGCCACAGGGATGCAGAACACAGTATAGGAAATGGAGTAGCCGAAGAACTTACACACATGACCCATGGACATGAACAATGGTGTGGCAACTGCCTGAAGGAGTGGAGGGTGCTCAGTGGAGGGGGGTTATGGGGAAAGAATTGGGACAACGACAATAGCATAATCAATAAAATATAATTGAAATTAAAAAAGTGAAAGACCAAGAACAAAAATATGAAAACTGCATATGTGTTTGTGTGTATTTATGTAAGTTTTATGCCATAAATACAGAAAAAAAATTTCATAATGAAATTTTCCTAAAAATTCCTTTTAGGAAATTTTCCTTTCTTTTCAGAAGGAAAATTACCTAAAATCCTTACAAATTCTAAATAATTTAAAGCAAAGTAGAGCTTTGTATATGAAATAATTAGATTAATAAGTTATACACTGTTGGCCAATACTGGAGAAATTTCATTACAAAATTGCTATTTTCCTTATGAAAAACCAGACACCAAATAGTTTAAGACATTTACTAATGTGCATCAAAATTAAGATTAGAATTCAGGTTCTTGGTGTCTTGATATACTATACTTTAATCATGCTATTTTTTACAAGTTATATATAACCAACAGAATATTTCCAGTGAAACAATATCCAAGCCAACAGTAACTTTAGAGATTCATTTTATATTAATAAAATAATTTTATATCACCTTTGATATTTTATTTTTTATGTGTTTAGTGTTGTTAGATGATATGATCATTAGAAGATTTTGTATATGTATGTGTGTGTTTATTAATATGAGATATCTCAACAGTGGCTATGAATAATTTTGCATATGAGATTCATTCATTTAATGTATTTACCAAATTCTGTACTAGCATGGTCAGCCATTCCCAAATTAAAGCAGAAAAATTGTGAGTATTATTTTACAAAGATATGCTATAAATCATTATTTCAAATCTTGGTGACTGAAAATATAATTATAGTAGTGCTTTTCATTTTTATTCATTTTGTTATTGTATGTAGAACATAATTGTAATGTATAAATGACAAAGAATTTTTAAAACTTGATATATATTATTTTTACCTGAATCAAAATAGTATATCTTTGTGCTACAGAAAGCATAGTTGGTGTCTGGTCTTGTTTATTATAACCTCCTAGGATGTTATTTAGGACACAAATGTTACTATAGAAGACATTTCATAGGAAAGATAATTCAAAATTTAGATGATATTATATGTAAGGTCTAGTAAAGCCTGAAAGTGTTTTGATTTTTTTTTTGCAGTGAAGTTTAAAAATAAATTTGAGTTGTCAGCTAGCTAGGAAAGGATACTTTTAACATGAAGAATTTTGTAATTGTCTGTGTTGGTCAAGGTCGGTGTCATGCTGAGTCCTCAGAATGAGCTTTGACAACTTACCACAATAAATGCTAGAAAGTGCTCTAAGGACAAAGAAGAGTGTAACTTACGTCCTAAGGAAATTGGAAAGCATTTGCCGAGGGAGTGACATTCAACCTGTCTGGAGGGTGAATGATTAAGATTTCCCAAGTTAAAAAATAAAAAAATGAAGATCATCCCTGGCAGAGAAATGCATTTGCAAGAGCTTGGGAGAATGTAAAGGCATTGTAAATATGTGTTGGGTGGAAGAAGTTGACAGCATTTACACGTTTAGCTATGTAGAAACCAACGAGAAAGCTATTTAAGAAATCACAGGAAGAAAAGGCAACAAGACCCCACGCTTCACAGTGATTACAGAGACTGTGGGCCACACTTATAAATCTGACTCATGTGTGATACTGAAAGTGGAAAATGATAGAAAAAGAGAGTGGAGGATGGTTTCAGAGATTTAGCTTAGGAGACTGGATGAGCTGTCAATTCATTTAACTGAAAGATGGCAGTACCTTACAAAGGTCAGATTTGGGGGAGCAAATAATGAGAGGATGCGTTAAATGTCATCACCAGTTTAAAGGACAGTAAAAGTGGTCAATAAGAGAGGTTGTAACGGGGGACAAATTCACTGGGGAAAACAATCTTAGGAGGCTTACCTGAAACATAAACTTTTAACAAGAAAAAATATTTTGCCTCTTATTCTGATTTTGAGGTTAAATGATTGCAATATTTAGTCCAGTTCTATTTAAAAGTGAAAAATATCTAAAAAATGATTAATTGCTCTTTAATTTCTGTACTCTGCCCAATTACATGTGTTAGAATCTTTAAAAAACAGACCACCAGTGCTCAGGATAATTCTGAGACAAGCAGGAAAAACTAATTATTCCAAATATAATCAATCCCTTTACTATGATTGGGGAAAATATTTTTAAATGTAAATAAAATGTTCAATTTAAGAAACTAAATAAGTTGGTCTAATTATCTGGCATATTCTTTTATTTTGAAGTATCCATCTTTTCCCTACTTTGACATGGCAGGCTCTCAGCCTCAACACACATATGAGCACATGGCAATATAAATAACACATTTAATGAATTATTTTCTCCTGTCCTTAAAAACTAAACAGATGGTCCAGGAGAATGATGAATTTATGGTACTTTTTTGCTTCAGATTAGATCTGGCCCTTGGTTCAGAGCCAGTCTAGGTAGACAGTTGTTGCTGCTTAATGAGAAACCAGGTGCATTGTGTCTCCATTGATGCTCATTTCTGTACCTTGTTTTGTTCCACATATATCTAGAAAATGAGAAATAGAAAGAAGATTTGTTCTGACAGCATCCATGTGTTAATCTCACTATAATTGCTAGAGGTGCATAGAGCTCTAATGGGATTTATGAAGAGAGTAAAACATTGAATTTATATTACTAAAATAATTATTTGGTCTTTGGCATCCTGTCTCAGTAAGAAAAAGAAATAAAATCTAAGGCTTAGTGCAAAAGTTCAAGGTCAGTCAACCAAAATGCTGTCTGTCAGGAGCCATTTCCATTTGAAAGAGTTCATTATTGACAATGGGAAAAAAAATTTAGAAATATTTTTAGCCTTATTTATTCATGTTAATTAAATATCACTTCCATGAAAACATACAACCAAATGAGAGCTTGAAGTCTATTAACCTTCCCATATAAAGATGTAACCTTTATATTATCATTTACATTGTTCTCTTCTAAGAGATCCACCAGCTCACAAACCATGGCCAATAGTAAACTTTCCAAAATATCTGGATTATTTCCTCATTATGATGGAACTCCACCTGAGAATGAGTCTAATTACCTAAATGAGATTGTTCCTAAAACTGAGCAGTTAGAAAGCTATAATACATGATCTTGCCCTAGAGAAGAGAGGAGAGTTTCTGAAGACGATGTTTAAAGGCAACGATTGGTGAAAAATGAAGTGTTTCCTATCAGTAAGTCCTTGAGCTAAGTCCATACAACAAACTGACTTTGTAAGCATAAATCAAGGGAGGAACAAATGAAGGAAGATATTAAAAACTCCTTAAATTTAACTTTACTATGTCAAACTGACAAGGATTAGAAATAAACTGGTAGCATGTGTTGGCAGTAGTGGAAGGAAATGGTCACATATAATACTCCAATAGCTATCAGTTGGTGCAAATAATTGAGCAGTTCTACAATATTTATCAAGAAAAGTAAGAAGAGTAAAAGTTTTCAAATATTTCTCACTTAGTAAATGCACAAGAACTTATATTTGAGGTTGTTAAATAAGGCGTTAATTATAATTTGGGAAAATGCTGAACTACATAAATTTCTAAAATAAGAAAAAGACCACTCAAGTAAATTGGTAGATATATTTACAACAAAATATTTCATGTTTTCAAAAACAGTATATTTAAAGAATAATTCATGATATGAGAAAATGTTCATGGTATAAGCTAAGTAGAAAAGCATGACACAAAACAATACACTTAATCTTAGTAATATGTGTGCAGTGTGTGTGTGAGTGTATGTGTCTGTGTTTGCAGCGCAACCTTGAATGGTAGGAATTGCTCCACTTTGTTAACGGTGCTTGACCTCTGGAAGATAGGAATATAGTGAATTTTATTTTCTTATACCTTTCTATGTTTTTCAAATTCTTAATTATAAATCTATAATACTTGTATAATCTGAAAAAATAGCAAATGCAATTTTGAGGAACAAAATTTTGGTTGAGCAAAATTATATGTCCAAAATGTCTAAACAGTTCTTCTCACTTTATTTTTATTTTGTTCTCTCTGTGCTAGTGTAAAATTTCATTAGAAATGTATCACTCAGATATATTCCACATGACCTGGTAGTTAATAGTGTACTTTCTAAGCCAATATAATTTCCATTTTCGTCCTCTCTCAGAAGTTCTTCAATTATTTCCATTATCAGTTTAGGATGTCCATAGGAACATATAGTGTCCTCTCTTTTCTATTAGAACTGCCTCTTCCAAGCAAGGTATCCCCATCATTTCCATATAATGACCATCGTACTAATTTTTCAAAATACTTCTGAAATATTATTTAGCTCTTTGGGTTCAGTTTTTAAATTCAAGCCATTTATATTTACTATGTGTGCTGATGAAATCCATTGAGTCTTTTATTTTCATGGGTGTTTATTTCTGAAAATTTAGTAGGTAACCTATCTGTTGTATTCTTTTGGTAATGCTGCATTTTTATTAAGGGTATATAACTATACTTTTGTTGGGCAATTTTATTGATCCTGCCACGTTAAGCCTCCATGAGTACATTCTCCAGTGCTTTTAACTTTCTGCAAGTACAAGATGCAATTTTATTGCATCTGAAATTTCAGTCTTAAATCTTTTCAACAGGTTGGCAAATCTAAGGACAAACAAAGTTTCCATCTTTGCCTCTGTTCATTAATCCATATAAAAAGATTTTTATATTGCATACCTACCTTGGATTAGGAATACAAATAAAAGACAGAATTCATGGGCTAATTAAGAACTCATGCTACTCAAGAGATAAACAAGGAAACAATCATAGTAAGTCTATGCTGGGTTGGGCCTTGGGTTCTGTAAATGCTGAAGAAGACACACCTAAGTTTTGGTTGGAAGCTAAAGAAGGAGTTATATTAGTTTGCTAGGGCTGCCACCCATAACAAAGGATGGATGAATTAAACAACAGATATTCATTGCCTCGTTAAATCTGGAGCCTGGAAGTACCAAATCAGGTACTATCAGTGTTGGATTCTTTTAAGAACTGTGAGGGAAAGATCTACTCCAGGACTATCTCCTTGGCTTGTAGGTGGATGTTCCTCCCTGTCTCTACACATTGTCCCTCTATTTGCATCTCTCTTCGTGTGGCCTTCTATGAAAATGGGGCCCTGCTCCAATATGACCTCATCTTAACTAACTACATCTTCAACAATCCTCTTTCCAAATAAGGCTACATTCTGAGCTGTGGAAGATTAGGGCTTCAACACGTGAATTTGGAAAGATACAATTCACCAATAACCAGGACAGTGGAGGAAAATTTTTCTACAAAGATAATGTTTAATTAAAAATTCTAAGAAAGAGTAGTCCAGGAGAGATGAACAGGCAAGAAGTTCAGGAGACTAAACAGGTAATGTAAAGGCCTAAAAGTATGGAAGGTAAGGGGTGAGTGTGGCGTGTGAGGAGACTGAAATCTCGGCAGCTGCTTGTATGCCTAGCTCTGCAGGACAATGGTGCTGACAGTGAAAGCAGCAGGGAGCCAGTTAGAATGTGAATTTTGGAACTGGTCATTCTGGTAGTATTGGGATCTTTGTGAATTGCATTCTGTCTTCTAGCAAGATCCCGTTTTTTTAGGCATGCTCTTCATTTAAAGAGCTCACCTGCCTTCTTTAAAACTTCTCCAGTTCTCTTTGCAAAACTTTTACTGTCTGATTTTATTCTATTAATTCTCTCAAATCCTGTTGCCTTTCATCATCTCCTAAATAATTTCATTCAGTAAGAATTTAAATTGAAAAAATTACATCCCTGGCATGTATTAATTATAAGATAACAAGATAAGTATTTAAATACTCAGGATGTTTTAAATTGTTCTTTGAAATCATACTTTTAATCACATATTGTAGAATAATAATCAAAAACTTCAGAACCCTAGCAAAGCAGTTCAGTTTTAACATCAGCCTCTGATCCTGCCACGTTAAGCCTCCATGAGTGCATTCTCCAATGCTTTTAACTTCCTGCCAGTTTTAACTTCTTAAGTTAATTGTCCTGTTATTTTAACTCTTCTTTCAGCCTCAGGATGACATCCACAAGGTTATATGTTTCATAAAACTCTTCAAATTTCTCCAATTATAAAGTAACTACCTAGATTTATACCCAAAGCAACTTAATTGATTAAACGATCATCACTACAAACCCTGTTTATTTAGTTGAGTTTTAAAACTGCAGCATTTGTTCTAAATATTCAGCAAGTACAAGCAACATTAATTAAAGTATTAATAATCAGAGCTAATGTAATAAGTTATCCATGGTTATGGTTGAAGAGTAAATATAAACCAGCCTGAAATGGCATTTAAAAATGCTCTCTCTGAGTTGTCTATATCGGGTTGAGAATTCAGGTGTTTCATCACGTCTTGCGAAGGGCACCATATTGACATTGTGTCACAGCACAAAAGGCAAGGAATCCCTGAGATGAGAGCTCCCTGGAAGATGCTTTCTTACTAGTTCCTACTAAATGTACCTACTTAAGTATTTGAAAGAAGATGTGGATTGAAGTGTTTCACATAAAGTGGACATTTTACAAAAATAAATGTTTACCATCATGTAACTAAATTTTTATTACATAAAATATTTGATTACATTAGATCTTAATGCACTATACACAATTCTGGCTTCTCAATAAATCATGCTGAATAATTGATCTTTTTCTTAATAACTCAGCCATCATTTAGAACATAAACCATTATACTACAGATAAAAATATCTCAGGAGATATTAAAGTGTAAGACCATTTTATGAGTAATTTATTTAAGGGTGAGAAAAGTGATTAGACCAAGGTTCTAACCAAATGTAAGCTTTTATTAGTTAAATAACCTTTATCTGAATACTTCTGTTCCATTTTCTTATTCTGTCTCTGTAAAGAAGCCTTCAGATATTATTCCTGCAACTCATTAATTTAGGTTGTCGCCTTATAAAAGTTAGCTCTTTAAGAATGTCTTAATGCTTAGAAATTCGTTTCTTCATGCTGCTCTTGGCTGAGGTTCACAACTTGCCTGAAAGCAAAATTCTGTAAGGAACATAACTGTAACAGTTCTTTGTTTTTTTTACAGCATTGGAACTCTTTTATGAATACAACTTAGGCTATTCGTAATCAAATCTCGAAAGTCTAATTTCTACTGCCTCTACCACTATATACATATTTGCATATTTAAGTCCATAGATAAAAATTCCAAGAGAAAATATTTGGAGAGAGGATGAAAATATTAAAATATTGTTAATCACCCATGTGATATAATAAGCAGACATTTTTTTAATAAGCTTGTATGTGCCACTAAGTACAGATCTTCGGTCAAGAGTTTTTTTTTTTCCAGCTTGATTCTATAATCCCTTGATTAATGTTTTTTAAAATAGTTAGCTAAGGTGACAATAATAATGGCAACGAGAAGGAGGAGAAAGACAAAAGAAAGTAAGATTTTCAATAGCCTTGAACAGTTAAAGAAGGCTTTAAAAAGAAGCTGAGCTTCAATAAATGATCTAAACTGAAACCCTATGGACTTTTTTAACAGCACACATTGTGACTCATAGTCAGTGACCTAAATAAAGAGTAAAACAGGACATTCTATTTATCATTCTAGGATGTTCCAGTTTCCAGATTTTTCTAGTATCAGTTACTATGAGGCTTTAAGACCTGTAAATGAATTATGATACACATCATGGTTTAAAATGATATAATGGGTTCAGTATAGATCAGCAGGATTGGTACAGTTGAAAACTATGGATAAAGGACATGAAGTATTGGGTGTGGTGTAAGCCAGAGCATATAACTGGAAATGCATGCTTATGGAAGTAATAGGCAAAATAGCTGAAAAATGGAACTGAAGATAGTTTGGATGTCAGACTAAAAGATCTTGTAGAACAGCCTTGCCTGAAACATGTGATTCAGAATACTAATGCTATGTTACAATGATAAACTTTAACATTTTCAAATCTTTAGCTTTTAAAAAAGGGTTTAGGAAACACTGGCTTGTACAAAAATAAGCATATTTCTTTATCACAAGACCTCTCTGAGCCCTTAATATGCTAATACATACTGCCATTTTTTTAGAGAAAGATACAACTCAGAAATATGGACTCGGAAATACTGCTCTTGAAAATGTGGACTCAGCGAAGCTTCTAGAACTGGGGAGTGGACATATATTTTAGGAAATTAGTCAATATATTTAATGCATATATTAAGATATAAAATGGACAAAACTATGATGTTTTCTTTTATAGCAATTATGGATTTAATTGTACAACATTTTATTTGATAATTCATTTTCTTCACTATCCAGTAAATTCATTGGAGCAGAAACTAGAACTCTTCTACTCATGATATTTCCCAAAAATATAATCCAGTACCTACCCACCACGGAGTAGACCTTGACTAACTATGTGTTGAATAAATGATGGTAAAGGAGGGATATCTGGAAATAGTATACTTCCATGTGGTTATATTTTGGGCAGGATATGGTGTATCCTTACCAGGATATGGTAAGAGTTTGAACCAGATCGAATGAATGGTAAAGAAAGGAAGAGGAAGATATAAGATGCTTACTATGGAAGGAAAGACAGAAGGAGCAGTAAAAAATTACTCCAACACACAGAATTAGGAGAATTAAAACACAGCTAATCAGAATAAGAAATCAATAAGGAAAGCACAGTGTCTAGTACAAAGTAGGAGCTTTTCTAATATTTCCAAGTTCTGCTTTAAGTGAGTTGAGTTGTATTTAAAAATAGGTAGCTCCTTAAGCAGAAACTGAATTAGGGATGATGGTTTATATCAGGAATCATTCATAGAAAGAGACTCTTGAAGTCAATAGATAAAAATTCTAGGAAGACTGTGTATAGAGAGACAGAGCATTGCTGTTCTTAAAAGAAGTAACTTTGTCTAATGGCATAACTTAGAAATATTTGATAAGCTTCCTCTTGGCACCAGGCACCATGCTTTCCTTCCTGATTTCTTTTTTTTTCAGATTTTATTGTATTTTTTCCATTACCATTTATCCCTCTTATACCCTCTTCCCCCTGCCCACAATCATCACACTGTTATCCATGTCCATGAGTCCTTTTTCTTTTTTTCTTGCTCCCTCCACCTTCTAACACCTACACCCTCCTCAGCTGTCCTCTTGGCCTCTGTCTATGAGTCTGTCTCTGTTCTGCTTGTTAGTTCAGTTTGTTAATTAGATACCATATATGAGGGAAATTATGTGGTATTTTTCTTTCTCATACTAGCTTATTTCACTTAGCATAATGTTCTCCAGGTCCATCCATGCTGTCACAAATGCTAAAATTTTCTTCCTTTTTACATCAAACAAAAGAGTTTTTGCACAGCAAAAGAAACCATCACAAAATAAAAAGACAACCCACAGAATGGGAGAATATATTCACTGATATATCTGATAAGGAGTTAATACCCCAAATTTATAAAGAACATACAAAACTCAACACCAAAAAAACAAACAACCCAATTAAAAATGAGCAAAGGACCTGAATAGACACTTATCTAAAGAGGACATACAGCTGACCAATAGACATATGAAAAGATGCTCAGTGTCAATAATCATCAGAGAAATGCAAATTGAAACCACAGTGAGATATCACCTTACACCTGTCAGATTGGCTATCATCAAAAATCAAAAACAAATGCTGGCAAGGATGAGGAGAAAGAGGAATGCTTTTGCACTGTTGGTAGGAATGCAGATTTGGTGCAGCCACGGTGGAAAGCAGAATGGAGATACCTCAAAAAGTTAAAAATGAGTCTGCCTTTTGACCCAGCGATTCCACTTCTGAGAATATATCCAAAGAAACTCAAAACACTAATTTGAGAGAACACAAGCACCCCTATGTCCATTGCAGCATTATTTATAATCACCAAAATATGGAAGCAGCCCAAGTCTCCATCAGATGAGTAGATAAAACAACTATGGGACACTTACACAATGGAATACAACTCATCCATAAAAAAGAAAGACTTCTTGTTTTCATAGCAGCACTAAAGAAAAAAATGGATGTGTCCTAATGATTATTCATTAATCTTTATTTAAAAAAAACTGGTGTCTATGTACTGATAGCAAATCAAGTCATGTAAAATAATTATAGGTTTTCAGATACTGTAATGATAAAAAGAAAACAAACCCATGAAATATGAATATTTTTAATTACAATCATTTTAATAGTCAAAATATAAACAAACCTCTGATGCAAGACAATATGCATGTCGTCTTGATAAGGGGGTTTCAGGGACCTACTTGAGGTTGGATAATGGTTTAAAGGTGTTTCTTGAAGTAGGACATGGAGAGAAATTGGCAGTTTTCCATATCTCTGTGGCACATTTAGTGAAGCAAAGGGTTTCTCAGTGAATAAATTAGAAACATTTGTCATTTGAAAAATTTAAGTCTGTGCCAACTAATGAGGAAAGCCAGAGTATTTGTCACACAAAAAAATCTTGGAAAGATTGAACTTTCCTTTTTCCCTTATCTTTCAAGGTATGGAAGTAGACTATGAATAGGCATAGGTACAAAATAAAAAGGGAAGCAAAGGTATTGAAAGTGGGGTATTTTGATACCTGTGTTCTTATAGCTTGAGTCAACTACTGCAGGCATAGTTCTCAAATGGTTGAAGTACTTTTTGGTATAAATTATCAATAGAAAAGGATTTGAAGAATGTGGGCAGATGAGTCTTCCTTTTACTTCAACTAGGTCAGGCCATGTTAGCAAGCCCTGCTGTTTAAATGCATTTGATTCTGGAAGAATGTTGAAAAGGAGGCTGTTGACTGTACACTGTGATTATAGAAAAAAATGCCTTTTAGCTATTCAATTTATTTTTTAAAAAATACATGATTTAAGGAGAAGGGAATTGATGCAGTATTGTGAATATTCAGGAAAAAAAATGTCCTTGTATTTGATTTTAAGGAATTTACTGGAAAGGTCTTAACAGGAAAAGATGAATACTTGTTTTGCTTTTGCCTCTTTAAATCTTTAAATCTTTTGAAAAAGTGAAAATCTAAGAATTCCTCTTTTGGTGTGTGCTGAAGATATGTAGTAACACAAGAAATCAAAGAGTTTCTGAATCATTTTCTGAACACTGGGCATGAAGCTACATGCCTGTGGGGTACACTAGGCAGTGGTCATGTTTCAGAAAAAATATATAGGTGCTTCTGTGTAACATATATGTAATGCATATGTACTTCCTTGTGTTTTGTGCTTACACAACTTCTGAAAAGCATTCTCAATTCTACTATATTATATTTCCAAGTTTTTAAAATTGCTGTTCAAGTACAGTTTTCTGCCTTTTACCCCCATCGCAGGCCACCTCACCAATCCTCCCCACCTCCCTCTCATTTCCACCCCTCCTTGTTCTTGTCCGTGTGTCCTTCATACTTGTTCCTGCAAACCCTTCCCCTTTCCCCCATTATCCCCTCCCCTCTCCCTTCTGGTCACTGTCAGCCTGTCCTCTATTTCAGTGTCTTTGGTTATATTTTGCTTGTTTGTTTGTCTGTCTGTTTGTTTTTTTGTTGATTAGGTTCCTGTTAAAGGTGAGATCGTATGGTATTTGTCTTTCACCGCCTGGCTTATTTCACTCAGCATAATGCTTTCCAGTTCCATCCATGCTGTTGCATAGGATAGGAGCTCCTTCTTTCTTTCTGCCACATAGAATTCCATTGTGTATATGTACCATAGTTTTTTGATCCACTCATTTACTGATGGGCAACTAGGTTGCTTCTAGCACTTGGCTATTGTAAATTGTGCTGCTATGAACATTGGGGTGCATAGTTCTTTCAGATTGGTGTTTCAGGGTTCTTAGGATATAATCCTAGCAGTGGAATTGCTAGGTCAAAAGGCAGTTCCATTTTTAGTTTTCTGAGAAAATTCCATACTGTTGTCCATAGTGGTTGTACCAGTCTGCAACACCACTAACAGTGAACTAGGGTCCCTTCTCTCCACAACTCTCCAACACTTGTTGTTTGTTGCTTTGTTTATGATGACCATTCTGACCAGTGTGAAGTGGTATGTCATTGTGGTTTTAATTTGCATCTCTCTGACAGCTAGCGATACTGAGCATCTTTTCACAGAGGATCCAGAGGCACATTTCTAAGTTTTTGGCATTCAAAAAAGTCTTTAAAACTGATCACTAGGAAAGAGGACAATGTCGTTTCCCTCACTGCCAACCCTTCATTCTGTTTTGCATTTATAAAGTATTCTATGTGAAACTTTCTGTCCTGTGTGTGTATATGTGTGAGAGAGAGAACTGGTAATAAAGTCATGTCTGTAAATTATTATATGCTAATCTATACACATTGCTATCCATGTAATGCAGGAACTGCTAATGAAAAAAACCAATGGTTCTAGGGTAAAGATATATGAGATTCAATCTCAAGTCTACTCATTAGTCTGTGTGACCTTATGCACATCACAGACTTACTAAAGCTTAATTAGCTATGATTAAGATATGAAAAATAATATATGAATGACTATTTTTATGAAAAATACCCATGGTAATAGATTATAAATTATTTTGAAATTTTTGCCAGAACTCTACAAATAAACGTTATAATCATCTTAGCTCCTATATTCATTTGCTAATATAGTTTATACTTTTTAAAGTATCAACTCTGGACCAGAAACTTAGAAAAGCATTGGAAATATGAATTGTTGAACAGGCTGAACATTGTTCCTGTCCTCACAAAGGTTTCAATCTAGTAAGCAAGATTGATATTGAATTAATTAATTAAAATGTGATCAAAGGGAATTGTAGTATATAGTTGGAGCATATGGTCAAGCATCACAACCTGCCTTGATGAATAAGAAGAGGCATTTTCCCTTCTTATTCTAATTTTTTTAAAGGAAAGAGAGAGGTGCCTGTACAGAAGCAGCCTTACTGCTGAGGGCCTTAGTATAAGAAAGATCATATAGTGTTAGGAATATAAGAGAAGCTATGAATGCAAAAGCACAAAAAGGCATGAGAAGAATGACTGTGGAAGGCAGCAGTCAGGCCACAGGACATTGTCATCCTTTGCAGGCCAGAGTGAAAAATTTGGACTTTGCCTAATGTCAGAGGGAAGTCATTGAAATATTTGTACCAAGACTGTGACAACGTAAAATTTGTGTTTTTAAAAAGTCACTCCAGCTGCACTGTAGAGGAAAAGCCATAGAAAGAGAGAAATGGTATAAGTGAAAGAGGTAATAGTTTGAGCTACGTTGCTGAGCAGTTGAAATGAATAAAAATAATCTTGGTTCAAAAAATGTTTAGGCTATTTAACAGTGAGGACTTGGTGACCAATGCAGAAAGAGGGCAAACTAGAGGAGTCGAGAACAGTGCCAAAGTTTCTATGTTGGGAACCAGGTGAATGGTATTGCCATTCTCTGAGACTGAGGACACAGGAGGAGGTGGCGGTTTGGGCAGAAGAGTAGTTGCTAACATTGCGAATGCTTAGAATTTGAAGACATAATTTAAGTGTTTCATATGTACTCTGTTACTCAATAGATGACTAAACTGATAAGATAATGTGTCCAGTGTCACACAGCCAGGGAGATAGCTCCGTAGTCTTGACCCTCATGATGAGCTCCATACCTTTCAAGAGTATCACTTTAATGTTGAACAGTTACATTTGAGATGCCCATAAAATATAAAGTGGAAATGATAAGCAAAATAAATCCAAGTAGAGATAAAAATTTTTTTACAAACATCTACTCATCAAATTTGAATGAAGTGAGAGTTGCAAAAAGTGAATGAGATTGAAAAGGGAGAGAGTGTATAATTAGATGGGAACAGTCCTGGGGGGTTGGGGAACTCTAATTCTATAAACCTCAGTCCTTAGTAGAGAAGATGGCACCTTCTCAAAAGACTGAAATGGAGGAAATGAAGTGCAAGGATAAAGGTCAAAAGAGTGTGAGGTCAGAGAAACCAACGGAAGGGAGTGTTTCCAAAAGAAAATGTAGTTCTTTGGCAAGTACTCCTAATAGGTCAAGTAACAAGGGATTAAAAGTATGAAAATGACTAAAGGAAAACTTTCTTTTAAACATGGAAGTTAATTTCCCATCTTCCTTGCTTATCTATTCTTACAACCAAAATCCCACTATATTAAAGGAGTTTCTAAATACATATGATCACAAGGACAGAGAAAACAGGAAAGAAAACATCAAGAGATAAGAAATTTCAACAAATTTTGAGAAGACAGGGAATAAAGATATAGTTTATATTCATCTGCATACAATTACATTATTAGCTACATTATTAGCTGCACAAATGGATATGAAAATTTATTTATTCCATAGACCTCTTTAGAGTCTTGAAGACAACAGTTACCAGGAAAGAACTGAAGAGGCTCAGTACTGAAAATAGGAAAATTGACAGAATTTCTCTATATGCAGGGCTGCATAGCTATGCCCAGACAGAAGGGGAGAACATTCTTTGGCTGGCTGCCAGATTACCCTGCAGTGAAGCCTATTGTGCATACAAAGCCTCTTATTAGCGTTTTAGAGCTTCGCTCTTCAGTGTTGAAGGACAGCCAGGGATCACCAGGTTTTTTTTTTTAAAAAAATCCCTATCATGTAAGATAAAAACCTAAATAAATAAACAGAAAATAGAACTCAAAATAACACAAAAAGCAGGAGGAAAAGATTTAAAGTGCATAGGTTTAAATAACTTAGGAGAGAACACGAACATGTTATGATCCCCTGAAATACAAACAGAGCTCTATGAAAGAAGAGGGTGCACTTAGGAAGCAACAGATAAGTTTGGAAAGTAAAAATGTGCTATCAGGTATAGATAATAGAGTCAATGGATTTAGAAGATAAAGTTGAGAAAAATCTCTCAGAAAATAGAATTAAAAGACACAGATATGAAAATACAAGAGAAAAAAATAGTCACAAGAGAAATCTGTGAGGTAGGTCGTACATCCATTTAATCAGGATTGCTGAAGAAGGGAACATGAAAATAATGAAGATCAGGAAATTATAAATTAAATAATAATAGAAAATGTAACATAATTGAAGGGTAAGTATCTACAAAGCAAAAAGACCCATAAAGTACCCAGTACAATGGAATTTTTTAAAAAGCACACATCAAGACACATTGTCATGAAATTTCAAAAGGCTGCAGACAAGATAAAAATTCAAAAATATTCTGGTGAAAGGGAATGTGGGTGTAAAACAGGATTTTGAATAGTAATGGGACTGGATTTCCTAGCAACAGTTTTAAAGACTAGAAATAATAAATTAGAATCCCTTCGAATGCAGAAGGAAAATTATTGCTGACCTGGAAGTATACATTCAGCCAAATTTTCAATTGCTTGTGGGTGAAATAAAGTCATGTTCAGACTTTCAAAGTTCTCAAAAAATGTACCTACTATAGATGCTTTCTTGGTAAATTATTAAATGTTATATTCCACCACTGGAATATATATCTCAATAAGTCTAGAAAGCAAAAAGACATGGGATCCAGTAGATAAGAGACATAACATGATGAAGAAATGCAAAATTCACAGAATAATAGTGAAGAGACATTCCAGAATACAGATAATGCCAGGTCTAGAAAAGCAACCAACGCAGACAGGAGCAGGAAGACCCAGACAGGAGCAGGAATGATCCCTGAAGGATCATTTCAGGGGAAGGGAAATGATGAAAAACCAAATTACATGTGTTTATGCCAAGAGGAGATAGGATATTAGGTTCATGGAAGATACATAGAAAAACCAAGCAAAGAAAACAAGAGCCAATTTTTAAAGAAACAAAAAGATGCACAAGAAATAAAATGTGATTGAATTGCAGTGGTGCATATTAATCACAAAATAAATACTATTCATTTAAAAATATATCTATATACATATACATGTTAGAAGTATGTGAGAATGTATTAGAAAAGAGATAAACTGACACATTTTGTACTAGAAATCTATAATTGACAAATGAAGACTAGTACCATGATCAAGTTATTTAGAAATGTGGAGTAGAAAAAAGCTCTAAAAAGTTGAAAGTTATTATGTGTAGGGAGCATAGGTGAGGAACTGAAGAGATAGTCCATGAATTACATACCAAAGTCATCGAAGGGTGGAGAGGAAGTTCAAGAGCTGGTAAATGAATGGTATGAGGAACGGCAGAGAGATGTTACTGCCAGGTAATGAGACCATCAAAGGACAGAGGTTTCACAGGTTGAGAGAAGAGTAATAGTTTTTTAGAGAGCAAGGAAGATAATTCCACTTTCCAACCCTAAGGTGTTTAAGGTGTTTGAAAGTTATGCTCCACTTGTAAAGCCCGCAAGTGAACCAAGTTGCAGTTGAGACTATGATGGGGAGGGAGTGTTCGGTAACAGGATGAGGCCCAGTGAAGTGGTTGATCATGCTGTAAGGCATAATCTCAGAGTGCGGAGGGAGTAGTGGAAAGAGAATTGGGGCCAAGGAAAACCTTAGCACATTGTGGGGATGAGAGATGGGACAGAAGCGATGATCAGAAGAGCCTACATTTTGGGTCAATGAAAGACAAAACATTATAAGTGAATTAAATTCCAAAAGTCTTGGTGGGCAGTGAATACTCTGGCCAAAAGCTTCAGGTATAGACCTGGATATTCTGTTTTCCCTTGGTTCATAATAAAAATTTTTGTGGTAGTAACAACAGATAGGTATCCAAAATAACCATGTTTTTCAGCACTAAAGGGTAAGTGCAAGGTGCTGGGCCACCAAAAACATGCCTTACTTACTCATCTGTGGGTCGAGAGAGACAGAGTATACGCCTTTAGTCAGCACCGCAGTTGGGTGGTCAATGCGGCTACTAGTGACTCAAATTAAAAACCTGGGACTCTCTTAAGACACATTCCTTTCCCCACAACCTCCCCTTTCACCTCTCTTTTAATCCACCACCTCCACTTTGAATTGTGCTTCTTAAATATCCTTCCCATTTATCCTCCTCTCCATCCTCACTGTTACTATTCTAGTCTAAGCCATCATCGCTTCCCTTTACAACTGCAATAACCTCAACAAATATTTACTAGCTGCCTAATAAATGTCAGATATTTGCTAGATGCATTTGTTGGTTGCTTAATATACGCTAGATCCCACGTGGAGACATGAAAGGCACCAACCTATAATTGGAGTTGCTTCTATATCTCAGCTCTTGTAAATAACATTGCAATAAATATAGGGGTATATCTGGTTTTTTGTATTAGTGTTTTGTATCTCTTCAAATATATTCCAGGAAGTGGAATTGCTGGATCCTAGGGTAGTTCTATTTTTAGTTTTTGCGGATGTTCACACAGGCTTCCACAGTGGCTACACCAATTTGCAATCCCCTCAACAGTACACAGGGGTTCCTTTTCTCCATTCTCACCAACACTGTTTGTTGATTTATTGATGATGGCCATTCTGACAGTTGTGAGGTGATATCTCATTACAGTTTTAATTTGCATTCCTCTGATGCATTCCTCATTAAGCATCTTTTCATATGTCTGTTGGCTGTCTGTATGTCCTCTTTGGAGAACTGTCTGTTCTGGTCTTCCGCCCCTTTTATAATTGGATTGTTTATGGTTTGGGGCATTGAGTTGTATGAGTTCTTCATAAACTTTATATATTAACTTCTTATTGGATATATCATTAGTCAGTGTCTTCTCCCATTCCGTATGTTATCTTTACATTTTGTTGATGGTTTCATTTGCTGTGCAAAAAAATGTTTATTTTGATGGAGACTTTGGATTCTTTTAAATCTTGTGGTAATGTTGTCTTAGCACTCAGGAGCACAGAGGGCACCTGTCACGTGGAGATTTATCTTCTGCTCTTAGGGGGAGAGAGCAGTTGAGATTTTCTTCTTGTGGAATAGTTTCTTAACTAAGTTTAATTCAAAATAATTAACTGCCATTTTGGGATATCTTGGGATTGCCTGTCCTTGGTCCCAACAGAACTCACTTATTATATAGGAAAATAGTACAATTAATTAGGAAACCACATGATTGGTGCTCTGGGAACTCAGAGGAAAACACTAGGTGTTATTCTTCCAGGGGAGACATTCATAGACATAGTGACCTTACAGTTAGAATGAGAAGTTTTTCGAGCCAACTATCAGTAGCTGATGTGGTTGAGGCAAAGGGTCCCAAATATGTTCATGTATTCACTCGTGCATTCCTGTGTTTACTCTACATTTGTTGTTGAATTTCTGCTATGTGTCAGGCACCAAGACAAATGCAAAAAGGGAACAAAACGCAGTGTCTATTTTCAAGAGGATTATAGTCTGCAGGAATAATGACATGAAAAACAATAGATTTAATAAAGCGTTGTAGGTACCATTATACAAATCTGTACAAAGCTTATGGCATTCAGTCAATTTAACCTAAAGTTATGCCAAGGATGTCACAGGTTTCTACAGTGATTTCAAGTTGTTTTTCCCATTAAAATCACAGGATTCAGAAAGATAGGCCCTCATTCTGAAGAACATATTCCAACTCTGACCTGTAGCTCCAACAAAATATAAGCTTCATAAAAACAGAGAATTTGCTCAATTTATCACTGTATTCCAGTACCTAGATGCATGTCTCAGAGTGGTTAGTCAATGAATATATGTTGAACAATGGAATAAATTTGTAGGTCAAAAAAAGGATGTCATAAACCTTAGGGGTGAAACTTGAATAATTTTGCAGAAATTGGAGAAAAATATTTTTCCAACAGTTTCTGGAGTTTTCTGTTCTGCACTGTGCTTTGTGTAAAATTAAACCTATACCATAGATCCATGTTTCAAATGAGAGTATAATTATGGTAATAGCATTGCACTGAGTCAGGATATATTCTGCCCAGTTCTGCTGTGTGATAATAGGAAGCTTTTAACCTCTCTAAATCCATTTCTTTTTTGTTGTTGTTAAACGAGAAGAAAACTATCTCACATACCTTGTAGGGTTGTTTAAGGATTAAATGATGTAATGCACGGGCATGCCCGATATAAACTTTGAAGTATTATGTAATTGTAGAATATACACCAACGTTAAACTTCTCAGTTTTAAATGTTACAAAAATGCCCTCCAAAGGCAGTGGATTAAACTACTGTGTTTTTTCTTCCTGTTTTCCTCTAGTGCAGTGCCTGGAGATGACCACCAAACGGAAAATCATCGGCCGTCTGGTGCCGTGCCGATGTTTCCGGGGTGAAGAAGAAATCATCTCCGTGTTAGATTACTCCCACTGCAGCCTGCAGCAGGTGCCGAAAGAGGTCTTTAACTTTGAGCGGACATTAGAGGAGCTTTATCTAGATGCCAATCAAATTGAAGAGCTACCCAAGGTAATTTTTGACAACCAAAAATATACCCTGTAAATGAGTATTTCATAATTTCCAAAAATTTGCATAATGATAATGCCAACTGCAGCCCTCTGTCCTGGTGATTAACAAATCACTCAAATTGGTATAAGTTTCCCCAATAGTCTAATTACCTTTTAATGCCATCTCCTTTGTAACCTCACGTGACATTTTAAGAACCAAACTCCATGGAAATCATCATTTTTTAGATCATTCCTTGTTATTTTAATTTAAAATGACCTCCACAGATTGGTAGGTGGAGATCAATAGCTCATTTAAAAAAAAAAGGAAAAATATGACACTATTTCAGAATTGAAAATTTCACATGTTGTATATTCAGGTGGCATTGTTTTAAAACCTTAAATTATATGGTCTAAGAAATACTTTTGACACACATGCGTTAATACTAATCTGGAAAACATTTCTGGTATTTGAAATCTTTGATTATTACAAATACCACTGAAATTATATGACATATAATTGATAAATACACTGTAGCAAAAAAATTTAACTAACATCAAACTTTGAAAACAGAACCATTATAACTTGGTGCTATGCAAAGAAAATGTCTCCTGTATCTTGTTCCCTATTGCAGAAAATATCAGGTGATAAAAGGTTAGTTAAAGCAGATTAAGGCCACACAGCAGAGAGGTTCCAAATCTAAACCACCAGACTCTACTAATCACTTAAATAAGTGACTCAGATTAATTAATCAGCATGGCACTTTCCTGTGAAAGATTTGCACAATGGCTAAGAGGGGGGAAATGTCATACAATAAATAGCCAGGAACTAGAAAAAGAATTTTTTATAATAAAACTAAATTCTGTATCGAAATCTAAGTGTAGCATGCTGATCAAAGCACATCATGATTCTTTTCATTTTAGGGTTATTGATTATGGTGTTTGTAAATACTTCAAAGGCAAGAACTATTTAATGTTTACTTCAAAATCCAATTTCTTCTTTTTAGACAACCGAAGTGTTCCGTGTCAGCTTACATCTTTGTTCAGGAGGGCTGGGTCAGGCCTAAAATTGCTTTGGCCAAAAATTATCATCTGGGTTGCACATCCAGTAGATTCTGGACCAAAAGCGGCTTTCCTTTCTTCCACCAGACTGTGAGCTACTTGAGGGCAGGAATGACACATCATCCCTCTTTGCCTCCCTGAACTCACGTGTGCACGGCCACTGCCATACAAGGGTCCCTCAGCTTCTTTGTTGTCACTGCAGGTGAAGCAATGCAGAGAACTGCACCTGCTATTCGAGTCATTAGCAAAACTATGTAAGGGGGGAATAAGCTGTGTAAGAGTGAACAATGTGCCATTTAGCTCTAATTTAGAAAAATAAGCACAGCATTTTTGTAGGGAATGCCAATCTAGGATTTCCAGATAAAAACAAAGGACACCCAGTGACATTTGGATTTTAAACTAAAAAGCAGACAATTTTAAAATATACTTATGCTTCAAATATTCCATTGGATATCCTTATGCTAAAAAATAGTTTGCTATTTACCTTAAGTGTATATTTAATTGAGCATCCTGTATTTTTGTTTGCTAAATCTGGCAACCCAAGGTCAATCTAGTCATTTAAAATTTTTTTCTAGATTCATGTGACAGATTTTGTAAGGTAATAGTAAAATCATGATTAATTAATAAAGCAATATTTATTTAACACTTGCTACACAGCATTTTAGGCTTTAGGGGAGGGATTGGAAGCAAAATAACAATTTTTGCTCTCAATAATCTGACAACCTAATTACAGAGAAAACAGAAGCATTAGAGGTAAATGCACTGTAATGTGTAATCAGAGCCAAAGAGCCAAATACTGTGGAAGAGATTATGTATAGAAAAGAGTTATATTCTTGGAGGAGAGGGGAGAAGCCTTGACCAAAAAGCAAAAAACATAGATGTAAAAATTAAGATGGTAGATATGAAAAGAAAGAAAGGAGGAACAGAGAGCTGTGAAGAGCCTGGAGCTGATGGTACGTGTCAGAGAGTTCCCACTATCTGTAAGTAGAGGAGGGAGTGTGGGAGGACCCAGGGTATGACGAGCTGTCAGTCACGCAGCCTTGTTTGACTGGATGCATCAGGCAGAGAATGACACTGGAGAGCTTTAGACATTAAGTCAGTCACTAGAAGCTTAAATAGGCTTGCACCAACAGTAAAATAATGCAAGTGAACAAAAGACATTCCCAACATATTAAATATATACTTTCCCAATGTATTAGAATTAAAAATAAATTATTATCTTTTGTTATTGGTGTGCTTTATATATTTCAAAGATCTTTTACATAATTTCTTAAGGTTTCTATGAGCCCCCATATTTAATTTTGTTGTTTTCATAAAGTGGCCCTCTAAGTTAGTTTCTTCTAAAGTATCTGCTAGTGAGCTATGATCTAAGTTATCTGACGTTGGGATGTATCATAATAATGCATTAATACATTTGTGCATTTTAAAGAGATGGGAAATTAGGAAACAAAAAAATGGTGTGCCAATAAGGGTTCATTATGTATATGTCAAGTAATAGAAAACCCAATCCAAGATAACTTAAGCAGGAAATAGGACTGATTGGCTCACATAAGTGGAAGATCCATCAGGACAGGCTCCTGAGTTGGTATGTCTTTATTTGCCTTATGTGGGATGAACTTTATTCTGAGTCTGGTTCCTCTCATGGTGGCAGACTGGCTACAACAGTTCTAGAGTCTGCTTCTATGACACCCAGAAAGAAGAATATCTGGCTCCTGGAAACTCTTTTCCTGAGAAGGACAAGAAAGTGTCTTCCCTAGAATTCCTCAAATAATTTGCCCTTAAGTCTCATTGGCCTTAATTGTGCACTTGTTCATTGCTGATCCTATCCCTTTGCTGTGGGATCCACTGTGGCAAGAAAGACAGCAGTGTTATGATTGCCTTACATAATGATGGGCTACCTCTATGGAGCTGTGGTTATTGGCAACAGTGCTGGGGGAAGGAATGGAAGGACTGTTGAGGAGATTACCACAATGAACATTGCAAACAAAATGTTACAAAAGCATTTTATGAGGGATATTTTCTCTTGAGCCAAAATGGTGTATAAAACTTTAATGACTTGTAGGCAAAGTATTAAGCCCTTCAGGGATTTAAATCATTAAAGTTAGATTAAATAACATTTTTTGCCATCTTATTTTATGGTTTTCTTTGTTTTCCTCTGGCGTTGTTAATGCAAAATGGCATGCTTCTTACAACTGATAGAAACCCACACAACTTATAACTTAGCACTTTTTGCTTGTTATTTGGAATTGGAATTTTAAAATTATAGACAGAGTAATAATATATAACAGCTATATATTATATATCCTATATGCAAATAGTATGGGAAGGCAAATGTGAAAAAAAAAAAACAATAAGCCCTGGCTGATATAGTTCAGTGGATTGAGTGCGGGCCTGAGAACCAAAGGATTGCGGTTCGATTCCCAGTCAGGGCACATGCCTGGGTTGCAGGCCAGTTCCCAGCAGGGGGCACACGAGAGGCAACCATACATTGATATTTCTCTCCCTCTCTTCTTCCCTTCCCCTCTAAAGATAAATAAATAAAATCTTTTTAAAAAGCAATAAGAGGAAACTGCACAGAAATTTCTTCAAACTGAAGAGCAACTTTTAAAAAGAAAATATAAATAATCCTAGAAAAGCCAAAAATGTGATCACAGTTGAAAGACGTGAAAAGTAAATTTGGTGGATGAGGTCAATTTAAACATGTGTAAAAGAGGATTAGACTAAATCTAAAGTTCCACACTTTAGAAGTTTTCTCCATTTAAAAGTTTTTCATCCTGCTTCAGAAGTATTTTAGAGATTAAGAACCTGAGCTTGGGACCCAAAAAAAATCTTGGAATTAGATCCTAGTACTTCTACTTAGTTGGGAAGGTATTTTATTTTCTGGAAGCCTCACTATCTTCATTAGTAAAACTGAGAAAAGAATAGCATCACTCCTGTGGTTGGATAGATGATGGATCAATAGGTAGAATATTGGGTGAGATAATGCATGTGGAATACCTGAAATATAAAAATCTTTAATAATTGGTACTCATCATTCTCGTATCACACTGACCCTCAGTCAAACAAATGTAAGACTCTATACCATCTCCAGATGGTTCTGGATGCTGACTCTCCAACAAAAATGTGCTACGTCATGACTTCATCTCTATCTGAAACCTGCAAAGACAGCTTTAAGGAAATCAGTCCCCTGCCCATGATGGACAGTAGGTTTTTGACCCTAACTGCCACACCGGCACATTTGTAACAACACCACCACTTCTCCAGAGAATTTCTTTGATTCACAGAATCACAATATTATATCATTTTTGGAGATTATTTTATTTACCTTGTATTATTACTAATCAGCAAATCCAGGCAATAAAAGGTCATTAACTTTCCTTAGGCCACATGGGATGTTATATTCTATCCAAAACTATTACAGAAGGCTGTGTATTGGTTAGGATACAGTAGGTTCTGTTGTAGTAACAACTCAAAATCTCAGTGGAAAACTGAACAGTTGTACGTTGAATCCCATGAGAGTTCACAGGAACCCATAGCTAACAACTAGTTCAGCTTCCCACTCAGTGCAGAAATAGCTACTTATTTATATTGCAAGAGTCATCCAACATCTTCACAAACATTTCTATCAAGGAAAGAAATCACCAAGTGAAAAAGCAGATTGTTGCATTACTGGCGAGTTCTGGTTGTTAGAAAGTTCTGCAACTGTCAATAATGTTTCTCCAGGTCCATTCATCCACTCATCTGACACTGAGGCTCATACAAAGATTATTAAGGCCGTCTTTCTCTGGGCAAGGAGCCATGCTGCTGGCGTTACTGCCCTGATCCTTGAAATATTTTAAAGGAATTCATACAATTTGCCTTAGAGTTCTTTTTTCCAGAACTAGTTTCGAAGTTTCTTTTGACCATTTTCAAGGACATGCTTTCTAAATGCTGTTTCACCATCTTGGTGACTTTCCTCTGCACCCATTCTAGCTTTTAACTTGGTTGATCAGATTAAATATTATCCCAAGTAGAAGTACCCAACAAAGAATTAAACAAAATGTAATGAAGTCTGCACAGAGGTCAGAGTTGGAAATGGATTTAAGAAGTCATCCTCCTAGAGGTAAGAATTAAAATGAGGAGACAAAATAATATCCCTTAGAAAGAAAGGGAGAAGAAAATTGCAAAGAAATAAATGTTAGAATTTATAAAGCAAAGATAGTGCGAACTTATCCTAGAACTTAATAGAAGTTACTTGTGTTTTCCCCAGCAGTTGCTGCAACTTTGTGTACAGCGTTAACAATCTGGAAATTCTATTATGCTCATGATCTAAGAGAGTCTGTGGTGAGACAAATGTAGATTTCAACTGATGAGACAAATGTAGATTTCAACTGATTTTGGTCTAGTTCTATAGAAAAAAAAGATACAGTCCTTACTCTGTAGCACTTTGAAAGCTAATTCTGGTTGTTTCCAATCTTTCAAAACATTTTGAAATTAAGGCTGTGAGCACTCCACTTGTAGAGGCCTCAGATGAGTTGTTTCATGTATGAGGAAGGTGAGGTTCCAGCATCTATTAGAGTGTAGCTAAAGACTCAGAGGGTCAGAACACCAGTAAGATGTGTGGAGGTCATACAGATATTTTAAAATACTTAGCAGGAAAGCCAAAGGAACAAATATTGATTTGAATGGTAAGCTATTTGTTCTTCAAACTTGCTCATTTTCTGGAGGCATATTGATAATATCTCCATTTGGTCTTTGGTTTTGTTACTGGAAAGGACCCGGCTTGCAGTGGGTCTGCTCAGGTCTGCCTGCAGTGAGTGGGACCTGACTTTGTGTAGGAAAGATTTCACAGCATGAGTGCAGGTGATTTCCAGAGTACATTTACTAAGGCTGGGGCGGTGAAACAAAGGAAGGACGCGGGGTAGAAGAAGTAACAGGAGAAAGCCTAGGTGGTGCTCTGCTTTGGCTCCTTAGAAAAGCTGTAGGAAGGCAATGAGCCAAGGTGGGGCTGCTGTTAGTTCCCTGGGAAGTGAAGGTCACAGAGACAGACGTGAGCCAAGGTGGGCTGCTTTTAACTTACCTGAAAGTCAGAGAAAAATGGTCCCCTGGAGACAGGATCAGGGGTAAGCCCAGGTCCAGCTGCCACCTCCCACAGCTCTCCTGGCTGCAAGTCTCTTGGGATCTTTGGAGTTGAGGAAATAAAAAGTTCGTGCCAGAGAGGGGACATGGGTGTGCTCCAGAGTGAGCCCACACTGAGTCTTTGTGTGGGGGCTTGTATGTATCTTTTTTTTTTTTTTTGCCTGTGAGTGAGAATGTCAGGGGAGAGTTTACCAGAATATTCATCAGCTTTCCAAGTGCAGTTTTATATGCTAATGTGTCAAAATGAGCCCATAGAGAGGTTAGGGAATATTCTTTGGTCTGCTATACTGTTTTACTTTTATCTTGGGTCTATCTGGCTTTTAGTGGGGTGTTTGTTATTTGTTCCTCTGATTTCATCTGTCCTTGGCTTTAGCTGACACAAATGACATTAATTGAGTCTCTGTTCTCTGTCTCCCAGACAGGGGAGATTTAAGCTACATCCTTGGTTAGGGGAGATACATTCTTGCAATTCACCAGCTCGTTGTAAGTTGCTCAAACTGTTTGGCCTTGTTAAATTTTCTTGTCTCAGTTTCCCCATTCCACTTGCCCAGGAATTTTCCTAGCTTCTTACTATCCCGCCTCAGTTTTTACTCAGCATGACCCAAATCAGTAGATCCCACTCTTCTGGATTACAAAAGTCAACACAGTGTGGGAACCGACATTTTCTTGCTCTTGCTAAATAAGTATTTTAAAAGTCTCATACAAGATTTTTACTATTTTATTTTACAAACACATTTTAACAGTCAAATGTGGAAAACACTCATAAACACCAAATACATGGCACTCCTTCACAAGAAAAGATAGGTAGTAGGGAAAGAAGGGAAGGGTCTAGTCAAGGAGTATGTATAAAGGATCCATGGACATGGACAACAGGGTGGGGATTTTCTGTGGGAGTGGAGGTGGGTGGGGCAGGGGAGAGCAATGGCAGAAAAAGTTGGGACAGCTGTAATAGAACAACAATAAAATAAAAATAAAATAACATAAAAACAGGTAGTAAACCTACATACTTTTTTAATGGCAGTTTTATTGACATATTTTTCACATACCATCAAATTTACCCTTACAAAGTATATAGTTCCTTAGTTTTATTATATTTACAGAATTTTATACCATCACCACTGTCTAATTCTAGAAAATTATAATCACTCCCCCAGAAAACACACTGTACCTATTAGCAGTCACTCCATGTTTCCTGCTTCTCCTAGCTCCTGGCACTCTCTCCATGAATTACCCTATTCTAGACATTTCATATAAGTAGAAATGCACAATGCATGGTACTTTGTGACTGGCTGCTTTCACTGAGCATAATGTTTTCAAGGTTCAGCCACGTTGTGGCATGTGTCATTACTTTATTTCTTTTTATTGCCAAATAATATTTCTCTGTGTGGCTATACTATATACTACTTTAAAAAATATGATATAACACTTTTTGACATGTTGGAGGAATCACACTAACTAATATCAAACTATAGTATAAGGCCATAGTAATCAAAACAGCATGGTACTAGTATCAAAAAAGACACATAAATCAATGAAACAGAATACAGAGCCCAGAAATAAACCCACACCTTTATAGTTGATTGATATTCAACATAGAGAGCAAGCACACAAAATTGGCTAAAGGTAGTTATTTCAATAAATGGTGTTAGAAAAATTGAACAGACATGTGCAGAAAAAATGACACTAGACCGACCACCTTCTTACACCACACGAAAGAATAAATTCAAAATGGATCAGAGACTTTAATGTTAAACCCGAAACCATAATAATTGCAGAAGAGAACACAGGCAGCAAATTATTGGACATTGCTCATTTTTATTTTATCAGATATATCTCCCCAGGCAAAGAAAACAAAAGAAAAAATAAACAACTGAGACTACATCAAACTAAAAAGTTTTTGCACAACAATGAAGATCATCAACGAAATAAAAAGACAACCCACAGAATGGCAGAATGTATTTGCCAATATATCTGATAAGGTGTTAATATCCAAAATTTATAAAGAACATATAAAACTCAACACCAAAAAAAAACAAACAAACAACCCAACTGAAAAATGGGCAAAGGGCCTGAATAGACACTCTTCCACAGAGGACATACAAATGGCCAATAGACATATGAAAAGATGTTCAATGTCATTAAACATTAGAGAAATGCAAATTAAAACCACAATGAGGTACCATCTCAGACCTGTCAGAATGACTGTCATCAATAAATCAATGAACAATTGCTGGCAAGGATGTGGAGAAAGGAGAACCTTTTTGCACTATTGGTGGGAATGCAGACTAGTACAGCCACTGTAGAAAAGAGTGTGGAGATACCTCAAAAAATTAAAAATGGTTCTGCCTTTTGACCCAGTGATACCACTGCTGGGAATATAACTGAAGGAACCCAAAATACTAACACAAAAGAACATAAGCACCTCTATGTTCATTGCTGCATTATTTACAACCACCAAGATGTGGAAGTAGCCTAAGTGTCCATCAGTAGATGAGTGGATTTAATAACAATGGTACATTTACACAATGGAATACTACTTGGCCGTTAAAAAGAAGAAAATTTTACCCTTTGTGATAGCATGGATGGACTTGGAGAATATTATGCTAAGTGAAATAAACCATCCAGAGAAAGACAAATACCATATGATTTCATTCATATGTGGAATCAAATGAACAAACTAAAATAACAAGAAAAATGGGGACAGATCATAGATGGAGAGCAGATGACAATGGTGGGGGTGGGGAGGTGTGTGGGGTGGAGAGATTGAGCAAAAACAAAAAAGGACTCATGGACACGGACAGCAGTGTGATGATTGCTGGGGGCAGGGTGGTATAAGGGGACTAAATGGTAATGGGAAAAAATATAATAAAGATTAAATTTAAAAAAAGAAATGCAGACGAATTACTATAAAATGTTATTTTTTGTGTGTAACTGTTTTCTCAATACAACTTTATCAGTTTGGGGCCTTGTAGTCCAAACATGAACTTGTAGTAAACATGAAATTGAACTCTAGTACCCAGCTCTTTCCAGTATTTTCTTTTTAATTAAGTGATTGTGAAAATTCAATTTTAAAAAAAGATGTAGTAAAAATGGAAGTAAAATATTAATATTTCATCCAATATAGAATATTGTTAATAAGCTGAAAGAGGCCAGAGAAGATAGCATTCATGTCTACAGCTGCTTTTCCAGGAAGAAAGACATCAGGAAGCCAAGTGCCAGGCAAGGGCTACAGGGAATCAATTGCATGATATCAGTCCTCATGTCGCCACACACACAGCACTGTGTTCCTGAAACATTGATCATCCAATGACAAAGTGGTCAGGAATTTATCAAAGAGGGATGTTTCAGACCAGTGAAAATTTTGTCACGGCTTGCCTCCAGTCACTGGACCATGAATAGCAGAAATCCTCATTGACTCTTCAGAAAGTAAATGAGTAACAGAAGTATACCTGAATTGTGCCAGCAGCCAGGAGGTAAAATAAAGCTCCAAGTTAATGATCAGCAAATGGGCTACGACAAGAGTGTGGGAACAATTTGTGCCAAGCCTTTACATAAAAGCCACACAGGCTCTTTGCTCTTGGCCCCTGCCCTTTCCTCTGCCAGCATCCCTTCCACAGGGTCTGCTCCTTCACCTCCTTCAGACACCCGCTCAAAACCACCTTCCCAGAGGAGCTCCCCCCTTTATGTTATATAAAATAACAACACCCACCACCACTGCTACTTACACCCCGCAAGAAAATTTTATGCTTCATCGTATCTCTAGAGAATTCCCTAGTTCAATTCAGTTCTTAGCCAGTATTAAGATACTACCTAAATACTTTGTCATTGCTATAAAATATCAGCATAAATAGCTCCCTGCGATGGTGTCAATTATATTACAAAGGGTAGGACCTCTGACAGGAGCCAGGTGTGGGGAAGGACAGGAAAAGTTGAAGCATGTCTGCATAGGACACAAAAATAAAATTCTTACTTAATGGTGTTCTTTATCATTCTGTTTTTAACTTTTGATGCTAATTTTGGGTGCTGAGGTGAGACGTGATAATTTTTGAGGCTCCTCTACAATTCATTGCCTAATACAGTACATTCTGTGCATTTTTAGTTACTCTCAATCTCTGAGTACTTTATCCATATAAATTAGAGCTGCCACATAATATTCTTTCAAAAAAAGAAACACTTTCTCTGATTCTAGAAGCAGTCAGAAAAAGGTCGTCATGGAACTTATTTTTACAGGTATGGAGGTGGAGTAGAAAATAAGTCCTTCAAAATTCTTTTCAAACTTAATGTTTTGTGATTCACTCATTTGAGATATATTTAACAGAACAAATGATAATAGAAGGAAATGTCACTAGACTCTGGTTACCGGTTATTTTCACAGAAGTACTACAAAACCATGTAAGGGGTTCTGAGGGAAGCAGACTGGACTGCCGTTTAATGCAGTCAGGACCCTAATTAGTCATGTGACTTCGGACATCTTATTTAACCCCTTTGAACCTTAGCTTCATCTTAGTAAATGCTGACAAATTTGTTCCTGCTTGTCTGCTATGATTACAGTGAGGATGAAATAATATAAATTATATAAAAGCCTTATAAAAACAGCAAAATGATACATAACTTCTTGGATGAAGAGAAATAGCTTATTTTGATAAGAAAGGCTATATTTTAAATAAATTTGATTTAGTTCTTTAATACAAATTTAGACAAAATAACACTATAATCAAAGAAGTTTAACTGCTAAACAAATAGCTATGGATTTATTTGTCAGTTGTTGTTTTTTTAATTGTGGTCCATAAAAACCAACTGATCGTTTTAGGTAAAGATGGACATTTATTGGAAATATATCTGAAGCTTATAAAATTAATAGGAGCCTGAAGAACTTTTTGTAGGAAAAGGGTAGGAACCAAAGAAGCTCTGGATAGTTGCCCAGAATTCACGGGATGGGACAGTAGGGGCCACACTCTGCTGCTCTCATACCCGCATGTAACTGTGAGGTTTGTTCAAGATGAAAACGCCAGATGCCTCCACAAATAATATACTGTGAAGGATTCCTTTAAAGAAAGATCAATGCCTAATGTGAGAAGGGGAACAGATGCTAAACAGAAAAAAAAAGTGTCCTCCAGTATTTTATACATCTTTTGTCTTCAATTGTATTGATTCTTCTTGTCACTTAGTGATACTTGCTACTCAGGATTCAAGATCCTGAGGCCATGTTTTTCTTGGACTTTTAAATAAATTTATTTGAAATACATATCATTTATTCATTTTGTGGAAGATTTTAATATTAATGAGATCAAATGACCCACAGAAGGATTATTTTAAGGTGACAAATTATAAGATGTTAATTTATAATTGTGATTTTAGTTTACTGAAACTTGAATAAGCATGGACTATTTTTTTCTTCTACTCAAAAGGGATCTTTTGAAGTGAAAGAAACTACTTTATCACCATAGTTACTGATTAGACAATTGTTACGATTGAGAAATATGAAAAGATTTGCTCTAGATTAAAGATGGCCTAAATTTACAAATGTGGAACATAAAAGCTGTCACTTGTCCCATAAAATTGCCTCATATTTTTCATCTCACATTAACAGGTAATTCCTCAAGTGTTTTTCATGTAGAAACAATTCTCTATAACCTTGGCATTTTATGGAAGTAGTCCAACATACATATCTATGGAGGGCTCTCATAAGATCCTGGGTTTACATAACAGTGAAAAAAATGGCCTTCTTCAATTCTGTCACTCCCTCAAAGATATTCAGAATGCATTATTCTGTCCTTCAGTGCCAAAGGTACAGAATTTATCTGAGTATATAAAACCGTGTCCAGAATAAAACTGTCACGTAAGTGATACATGAGTAATCCAAATTTGTCTCTGTTTAATCTTTTGCCTGAAGCATTTTCTCCAAATGTATGCTTTTATTGCAATTATTTTGGCATTCCCAGGAAGTTATTTTTTTCAATGAATAAATCATGGACATGGAGTCTCTAGAGGCCCAGGGAAAAGTGAGCTGAAGAACAAATTTGTATAAAAAACATAGTGTATGTGTGGAACAGTTTAGATAATTTTGCCGTACTCAGATTTCTGTTTGTGTTTAAAATGGTTCACTGGTCCACAAGTGTGTAGCAGTACCAACTCCGGATCGTGTCGGTGAGAAACGGAGCTTCCGCAGTGCCCAGGCATGAGCTGAGCTGCTTTATCTTCCAACTGTGCATTCACTCACACTATCATTAATGCTGACCTTTACCCAAATATCAACTCTCATTAAATTCTAAATTCACCCTAATTTCAATGAGATTGAAAACTCATTTGCTGACTTCTACTGCCAGTTTTAGGTAAAATGCATCTATTGATCTGTTCACTCATTCAGCAAACATGTTTTTGAGTAACATTTATGGGCAAACACCTGTTCTAGGTGCTAGAGATAAATTATTCAGCCTGACCAACAAGTTCTTATTCTCACAGAATCTACATTGCTGAAAAAAAGAATGAAGATGATTTTTAAAAGAAAATGTTAGGTAATGGCAAATGTCATGGTGAGAAAAAATTGGAGCAATTGCTGGGAGACTACTTTAGGTTGGAAGGACAGTGAATGCTTCTCTAAGGAATAACTTTTGTGTTGAGGTTTGGAAGACAGGGAGGAGTCAGGCATGCATATCTGAGAAAAAGCATCCCAGACAGAGGGAATACTCTAGGGTAGGAAGGAGTGTAGCATGTTCAAAGCACAGAAAGAAGGTGGGCGTGTAATGAAAGATCAGTACAAGATGCAATAGATGTGGGTAATAGTGAGGCTAAACCATGTAAGTTCTAGGCAGCTAGGGAAGACCTTGATATTTTATTCTAAGCAAGATGAGGAACCATGGAAACATTTTAATGGAAAAGGTGATATGAAATAATTTATATTTTCAAAACATCTTTCTGGCTGCAGGGTGGGAATACATTGTGGCAAGTCGAGAGTGGAGGCCAGGAGATTAGAGAATACAGTAGCTCAGGTGAGAAGCCAGAGGCTTCACCTAAATTGACGAAGTGAAGAAAAAGGGAAGCATTTCAGATCACGCTTTGTAGGCGAGGTTAGTGGAATTTGCTAATGGAATGATTTGGAAGATAGTAAATTGGGACCTGAATAGAGATTTAGAAAGAATTGCTATTGATAGAGGGAGGAAGCAAGGAAAGAAAGAGTTGCTATGGATATTTGGAAGAACCCACGTGGTGTTGTCATGGAAGCTAGAAAAGAAGGGAGCTATTTTAAGAAGAGAGAGTAGTAAACTAAGAGACAGATTTAATGAGACAGGGGGACCACTGTATTTGCTAGTAGGGAAGTAATTGGCAACTTTGATGAGAGTAGCAGTGTGGAGACCCATTGAAACCACATTGCAGAAGAAATGTGATATTCACATCACTCATAAGAGGTTTTGCTGTAAGAGAAAAGAAAAATACAATGAGCTACAGAGAAGTCGAGGGTTAAGATAAGTTCTTTTTTTATTTGTTTGTTTTCTGATCAGTGACATTAAAGCACATTTACACAAAGATAAGAATAAATTAGAAGAAAGGGGGAGAAACTAAAGGAAGGAAATTGATGGAATATAGGAGCAAAGTCCTGAAGGCAAAAAGACATGGGATTCACAGAATGCCTGAAAGGCCACCTTTGAGAAGAGCAGGCGCACTTCATCCACTCAATGAGACAGAAGAAAGAAAAGGTGGGGACCTTGATGACAGTTGGTAAAACCTGAAAACGCGATGAATATTGAAATTTGGTTTAAATGATAGAGGTCTCGATATGGTAAAGAAATGCTGGAATCAGTGAGCTAAGGGATGGGCCGTGGCAATATTGCAGTGAGCTGAGAGGATGGATAAATGGAATGCATGAAACAGGAATATAATTTACAAAAGGAGTTAAAGATCTTAAATGGATAAATTAGCTGTATTTGTAATGTTTCTTTTTGAAGTGGCAGGTGATTGAGAAACAGATGCTGGAGCAGTTCTTCTAAAGTCATATTGGCTTATACGCCTGGACAGTATGTTAGCTGTAGAAAATGAAAAGGTGAAGGCAGGTGAATGAGTTACTAAGTAAAAAGGAAAAGTAGGAAATGCAATAGATATGTACATACTGAGCATCTGCTGTGTGCTGGGCACTTCATACGCCATAGTTCCTCTGTTCTCAGAACAAATCTGGCAACTAGGGTTTGTTATCCTCATTTAAGTTCAAGGGCACTGAAGCACCTGAAGCTAAGGGAATTTAGCAAGGTTTATGCAATTAAAAAATAGCATGATCCTTAGAATACAAATTTAGGCCTATATTACTTCGGATCCCATGTTCTTTTCACTTTACTAACCTGAGGCAGCCCTTCTGTAACTCGGCATACAACTAGACTTGGGGATGAGCAAGGAGGGAACAAGGATAAGATTTTGATCCTAGAGAACTGGGAAAATGATACTATTAAAATATATTGGAAACTGTCTATTCAGATCCTTTGCCCATTTTTGAATTGGGCTGTCTTCTTGGAGTTGAGCTGTGTAAGTTTATATATTTTGGAAATTAACCCCTTATCAGATGTATCATTGGCAAATATGCTCTCCCATTCACTTGGTTTCCTTTCCACTTTGTTTATGGTTTCTTTTGCTTAGCAAAAGCTTTTTCATTTGACGTGACCCCGTTTTGTTTTGTTTTGTTTTCTCTTCGTTTCCCTTGCTTGAGCATAAATTGGGATGGAAAGAGACTTTGCTTGGTGTGATAGGTTCACACTGCAGTGGGCAGATGATATTTTGTGGAGTTGTACACTTGAAACTTGTATGGCTTTATAAACCAATGACACTCTAATCAATTCAATTAAATATATATAATATAAAGAAACAAATACAATAAATTCTATTTTAGAAAAATGTGATCATCCTCAGAAAGGCACCAAAAGATAGTGAGATATTTGAAACTAAGCCTTGTCAGATCAGGACTGGCAATACAAATTTACCTTTTATTCCGGAATGAGAAACAATGAGAAATAAACAGCCATGTTTTGTTTGGCTTGCCAATTTTTAAAAAGTGAGCTAGTAGCCAACTTATAACATATTTTACAAAAAAAAAAAGTCCAGATTCATGGACTCTTTTTTTTTTAAAGGAAAATCTGGTTGGATCTGGATACCCAACTTGTAACAATTAGCTGAAATCGTGTATCACTGGGCTCCAGAGCAAGCAGCTCTAGTTTGCCCCAAACCCACCTAGGCTGCCACTAACATTGAAGTTACCCATTCAGCTCCTATAGGAAATTGTGTTTGCAGCCTAATATGTATATTCATTAATCATTTCATGGAAATGTATCTACTATATACCTGATACTTAGCTAGTGACTGGGAAAATAGTGACTGAACAGACTTGAACAATTAATTGCATTTAGCATTCTATCTTTTATAAGAGGAGGGGAAGCAGTCAATGTTTTGGAAACATTCAGTGGAACTGAGGCATGTCATTGCAACTAAGACTTAAGGATGAGTAAGAGTTCACTAGAAGACCAGTGAGCAGTTTCCAGAGAAAATGCAAATGAGGCCTATTGAAGGAACTGAAGGAAATTAAGTATTGTTTAAATACATCATACAAGAGTGACAATGGGAGAAATGAGACTGGAGAAATTATGAAGACCTTCCATACTAAATCAGAACTTTGAATCTTATCTGAGATACATGAAAATTCAGTGAGTTATAGCAAGGTCAGATATGTATTTTAGAAAAATAGTTCTAGCTGCACTAAGAACAGACATAAAAGGATAAACCCACAGGTAAGAAGACCAGTAGAAATAGGTGAGAGGATGATGGCCTAGCCCAGGATAGTGACCCTGAGGGTGGAACCAAGGACACGGATTGGAGAGGCCTTTTGGAGGCAAAATTTACTGGATTTGGTCATTTGTTTGATATCTTGATTCGGTGGGAAAGAGCAAGATGAGTCACAGATGACTCCCAGGTTTCTACTAGAGGATGTGGAATAAACCAAAAGGCAGAAGGTACAGAATCCAGAAAACCAGAGCCTAGTCAGAGGTGGGGTGGGTAGGAAATGAGTGTCTGTGGAAGCCATTCGTGCATCACACTGAGACGGAAAGCTGCCCAGACTGGGGCCAACTACATTACACGCAGGCATGAGTTCCTCAGTAAGATGTGGACCTAGCTCTTTATCTGATGTGCTTTAGCATCTCAAAATATAATTGCTGGGCATTTCACAGAGCTGTTTTAGCATTTGAAAAAATTAAGGATTAAATGTACAGAAAACCAGCAGATAAAAATATAGCCACTGCAGAAAAAAGTTTAAGAGGAAAAAAGCAAACAGCATGCAAATAAACATTACTATAAGTATTAACTACTGATATAACAAAAACTTTGGATGTAAGTATATCAAGAAGATGAAGACAGACAAAGTGATGGTAGGTGTGGTGGTGAGAAATGCTATGGTTTCTCACATGCCATAATATGAAAGAATATGCAGTATCCATAACTGACAAGACAAGAATTCGAAATGCATATGCATTCCCTCGAAATAGAAAAGAAAATACAAGAAATAACAGCCAGAAAAAGATGAAAGCAAAAACCACTAGAAGAAAGATGAGGGACTGCAAATGAGAAGACAAAGAACTGATGTAATGCTTTTACAAAAACAAAAATTAATTTTAAATAAGGAAACGAATTAAGCTGAAAGAGAAAAACAACAAAGGTTATTAACCTTTTGGTAGATCTGACCAAATCTGACCAAATTATGGTACTTCCTTTTGAAAATGGTCTGTAAGACACACTAATAAATTAAATGTCTAATGCTTCAGTAAGTTACGAAGTACCATTGGAGCAAAATAAATGCCATAAAAAGTTAAAATGTAAATTTATAAGGTGGGTCAATATTTGCTATCTATTCTTTTCACTAGTTCTTATAATACTAGCTAACTGATTACTACATATTTTACTGTTATTTGTTTCCAGGTTCAGCCCTTAGTATATGAAGTGGTTCTAAATCAGAGGCATTTTGCTAACATAGCAATTTAGACTCTCTTGTAGAATGAAATCAGCCTTTGGAGAATTAATGGAGAATTACTATTCTAGTGTCTAAAAAAAGTTTTTTCTAAAGTTGCTTCATTTTTTATTCACTTTATTTTCCATACCTCTATCCTTTCAATTTCTAGAAAATTTTCTCTACAGTATTTATTATTATACTCTAGAGAAATCCCCTAATGGCTGATTTCATTCTAGATGGAAGTCCAAAATGCTGCATTGGTAGGATGCCTTCTTTGATATAGAACCACTTCATGATATAATTCTTGACCAGGGACTCCTGGGAAGTCAGGGCATACTCAGCTTCTCATAGGAACATGGGGTTACATCAGTGTAATTACTAGGTTGACCTTCCACAGAACTGGCCTGCAGTCAGATGTAAAATCACCATGTAAACATTTGCTTTCAAAATTATGCACAAACATATAAGGCCATGGATTAGGATCCACTATAGCGTATACGTGGCACATTTTTTATTAAGAATGACAATTTAAAAATTTCTAACTGAGAAATGTGAATATGTTATGGAATCAAATGTAAGATTCATCTGAATTGCAAAGAAAAAAATCATGTTCCTTTCGCTCTATTTTGTTGTTAGAGGAACTGTGATAGGAGTTTACGAGACCCTAGACAAAACTTCAGAGATGAGAAACTGTTCCTCAGGTAAGGGGAAGAAGAGGAAAGAAGGGATGCAAAGGATATGAATAATGTAAGCGCACACTAATTGTCTGCTAGCTAGTACTGCCTAGCTGCAAAGGTCAGCTCCGGAGTCCCACTAGGTCCTCCAGGTGCTGAGAGGAGCAGTTGTCAGTGAAAAGTCTGGTGTGCTGGAAAGCAGTAGAGCTGTAGAGTTTGGACCTCAGCCTGGGGAAGGTCTCTAATCACAGTTTCTCCCTTGCTTAGCCCAGAGCTTCTACCTTGGAGGACTGTTTTTGTCATCTACCTACCTAGTGGCAACTCTTCATTGTTGTGGATTAAATAATGTAAAGCTTGTAAAGTGTGAGCATGGGGCCTGGCAAAACACAAAACCTTCCACAAATGATGGCAATTGTTAGGAGCCGAAGCAGTATAAAGAACCCCCAAAAGTTGAGTTTTTCTATAAAATGAGAAGTGGTAGTCCCACTTTACAAAAACGAAGTTATATTTTTCTAAATTAAGTGATAGCTAGTCTTCCAAAATTTATGTAAGAATGAATGTTTAACAAAATCCTAGTGATATTTATGTTTTCTATTCAAAGAGGCAGCTTGCTGTTTCTGTAATGAGCCCAAACAGCAATAACTGAGTTAAATCTTGACCAGACGTTACAGGGAATACCTATATTCTCTCTCTCTCTAAAACCTTTTTATTGCTTCTGGATTTCCTTCTAGCAGAGTAGCCTTGCTGTTGATTTTTCATTTTGGCATGTGTGAAAATGTGTTTGTTTGTGGTATTTATTGCCTAGAAAGTTACCTTTTCTGTTTTCTTTAAATTTTAAGTGGATGAATTAAATGTTCATTCCCTTTCATTGAAGTGGCAATCAAGATTAATTACGTTGAATATAACCCCCATGGCCCTTAATTGTCTCTTTTCTGTCTGTCAATGGCCTTTAATAGGAATAAAGATTATCTTTAAATGTTCAAAATAATTAAGAATTGACTACATAAAGGCCTGTAATACACATTCACCATGTGAATTTACCCACTCGCATTAATGATGGCTGCTCCTGTCATTGCCACTGTGGCACCTCCAGCCTGCAGAGAAGTTCTGACTCCCCAGAGAAGGGAAGGACCAGGGCCCACAGGGCTGGGCGTAGGGGAGGCTGGCACATGGAGGAACAGTCCCAGAAACCAGGGAGTGGAGAGTTCTAAGGAGGGAGGGATGACATTGTCAAATGGAACAGGGAACCCAAGTTAAGGTAGAAACTAGATAATCCTTTAGACTGGGTGGTACAGTTTCATTTGCAACTTTTGCAATGACAGCTTTAGGCAAAAGGAGGTGAGAGCTTCTTGATCTTCCAGTTCACTCTAGTTATCACAGCCGTCCATTCTCCTATTCTCTGCACTGAAGAACACAAATCTTTTTTTCCAGCTAAATTCTATTCCTCAGTTTTCAGATTTGTACCTGCTTTCTAGATTTACTTGAATGTCACAATCCATAGTTTAATTTCCCCTTTGAAAGCTGTCTCCTGTCCTACATTCTCTGTCTCAGCTGGGTGACAATCCAGTCCCCATAGCAGGATGCTGTCATCCTTTACTCTTCTTTCTCACCTTCCTCATCAAACCAACTGCCAAATCCTGTCAACTTTGCCTCCCTTTTTCCTAAATCTAATCTCACCTCTCCACAATATGAACAGAGCCTTTGTCAGGCCTCATCCATCTCTTAGTGGGCTAATGGAAGAGTCTCCTTATTGATATGTCTTAAAACCACTCCCCCCCAATTATTCTTTGTGGAGGGTCTCCACCACAAAGCCCCCACATCTGCCACGAATAAAAATAATGCTACCAAGACATGGTCTGCTTGGGGAGGAAAGGTGGCCAATCTCAAAAGAGAAGGGCCCCAAGTCCTTACCTTAAATGATATTTATTAAGTTCGTAACACACAGGGATACAGGTAAAGCTCATCAATCAATGTCTGGTGGCAAGGATCAAACAATAGATAACATTTCAAGGAAATCTGAGGGCTTAATCTGAGTCAGTGTCTGCCAGGTAAGGGGGTTACAAAAAACTTTAGGAGACACACTCATTTCCTGCCTAGACCCTTATCATATGGATGAGAGCACTCTTAGCAAAGCAGGCTTCACAGGACTTTACGAATTCTTTCTTATGCCTGATCACCCTGGAACCCGCTCTAGCCGACAGAGGGCTGCACCCCTTCCCCATTATAGATTCAGGCTTCAGTGGATTAGAGCCAGGAAGCACTTCTCCCAGATGGAAAGGGGACTCGGGAAATGTCAAAATAGCCAGGGGAATGAGGGTCTTTTGCCCCCACTTTGCTGCAGCCCCCCCGAGTCCTTCCTTTATGGCCTCCCAAGTGATTATGTCTGGCTTGGGTTGCCCCCCCCCAAGGGAGGTTGTACCCATCATTGACTAACTGACTAAGTGTTAGGGGCTACAGATGGCAGAAGCAGCGCTTTTGCCAGGGAGATAAGCTTTGTTTCCTCAGTGGCTCACAGTCCGGAGGTCACTCACTCAGCCTTAGCCACGGGGGGCGGTTACAACTCCAAAAACCAGGTAGAGTGGTTCCCAACAACTCTTCACACATCCAACAGTGGTATTTCCAAATGTAATTATGACCAGGCCATGATCTCAGCTAAGCTGCTTTCTGTCTTCTCTAATTTGCAGTGGGGAAGAGAATGCAACTGAGGCCTACCACTGCCTAGCTACGGCCTACCTCCCCAACACCTTGCTTCTGTTCTAACATAAGGTGTCCGGAAACACAAAACTCTTTCTTGCCTCTAAGCTCCGGCTGTTTCCTCTGTCTCCTATGCTACTTTAAGATTCACCTCAGTTGTCACCCCTTCCCACAAGTTTCATTCTTCTCTCACTGGCACAGTTACTGAACTCTCATCTACACCTCCATATCAACATGTGTACAATTCTACAGTTGCACTTACCAAACCTATGATAATTATTCTTTCAATAAATATTTCTTGAATGCCTATTCTACTCCAGGGAAACCGGGTTGAAGAGGAAAGACATTAGACACTAATTGCTCAGTAGTATGTGGCTTGTTAAAGGTAGAGTCAGAATTCAAATGTAGCTTCGTCTGATTCCAAATTTTATAGTTTTTCCATTGCGATCAGATGCGAAGGACAGACTCCACTTATACTATAAACTATCTTCTCTTTGGCTTACTGACCTGGTCAAAAATTTATACTAATATGAAGGCTAGATTAATGCTATTCGACCCAAATGTGCACACACCATATTGATTACTCTCTATAGACAAACTAATACCTTTAAAAATAACCAAATACTTTACCAACTAATTTTTTTTTTACTAAAAAAGCAACAACAGAACTCCCAGGGCAACCTGTGCATACTACCACACACACACATACACACACATACCATTTATCTTAAGTGTAGCAGAGGTATCAAAAATTTGCCCCAAATGCCTGGCAACAATGAAGATTAAAAGCATTTAAAGTTATGCTTTTATATTCAGTTTTCACTTTTTTCCTTTTTTTTGGTGTTATTAACTTGTTTCCATCAAGCAAAATATGTTAAGTTAAAGAACATTTTTATTTAAATTGTTTTAGAAATAAAATTCTTATCAGGTAGAATGGGTATGGTAAGATACTATTCCTTGTACATTTAACCCAACAGCTGTTATCCCAATAAAACAGATATATCCACTTCCTTCTAAGACGATGACAAATGCTAAAATAACCTTGCTGTTTCAACAGGAAAAAAATGATTCCAAAATGCCTTTGTACAAATTGTTGCTGAAAAGATCTGTATTTTAAAAACAATAGCAGTGATATTTATTGTTTTCTGGGATAAAATGCCTGGGTGTTTATTGTGGTGGCCCTTTTTCTGCAGGGGAGAAGAGAGCTCATCTCTGTAGCACGTTCAATATTGCTAAAACTCACTAGAAGGGATTGCAAGTGTCCTTGTTTCCTACAGCTGCAATCGCGTTTGAGGCCACCAGCACTTGCCCAGCTCCACACCTTGTACACCAGCCCACAGCTCCACAGCTACTGAGACCTTGAAGAGTTGTTGAACCACAAAACCTTCCCTTCTTGGACTGCCCATATACTACTAACACCAAGTCTTAATGATTTCTCTTCTCAATGTCTCCTTCCTCATCCTCCGGACAGTGCTTTAACTAAGACTGTCATTATATTTCACCTGGATATTCTCTAATTACCCACCTGTCTCCTTCTGGTAACAGGTGCCAGCTGTTACTAAAAGCAAAAATCTGAGTCAGTCACTTCCCTACTCATGAACATTTAAGGGCTGGATGTAACTGTGAGGGAGCATGCAGACGAGTTTGGAAGGCAAATTAACTCATCCAGATTCTCTAGGTTAAGGGCAAGTTCTAAGAATGTTTCCTTTGAAATAAAAGGTAATATACAAAGCATATTTTTATAGTATTTTACATTGAATTTTATTTTATTTTTCTATTATCTATAACCTCTTGTTCACTGTGTACTTGATAAAGGTGATAGTTTCTTAGTTTATCCTTGGGTTCTGATACTCTGGATCCCTGAGATGTTTAAGAGGAGCTCATGAACACAAGCAGTCAGGAAAGAAGGGAAATGGGAAAGGAAGAGGGAAGGAAGGAAGGAAGGAAGGAAGGAAGGAAGGAAGGAAGGAAGGAAGGAAGGAAGGGAGGGAGAGAGAGAAAGAAAGAAGAAAAGAAAAAAGAAGGAGTGGGGGAAGGAAAGAAGAGTAAATGGATGTCATAAGTAGCTTACAATTTCACCAAATGCATACAAAAAACATTTTTTTCTCTACTGTTTTTTAGTTGATTCATTTTTAATTGAGTTTGTTGAGGTGGCACCAGTTAACAGGTCATTATATAGGTTACAGGAGCACAATTCTACAACACATCTGTATACTGTATTGTATGTTCACCACCCCAAGTCAAGTCTTTGTCCATCACCAATGATCTCCCCCCATACCGTTCTCCACCAGACTTTTCTTACTGAAGATAATTATCACCACTTATATTAAACTAAAGAATTTGAAAACATTTTTTATAATGGGCACAAAATAATTATTTCTCTGAAACAGCTTTCAAACTTGGAAACACTATAGCCCGAACACTCTTTTTTTTTTTAATTTAAACTTTGTTGTATTTTTTCAATTACCATTGAGTCCCCTTACACTCTCCTCACCCCCACAATAACCACACTGTTGTCCCATGTCCATGAGTCCTTTTTCCTTTTTGCTCAATCCCTCCACACTCTAACCAACCCGCCATCTAGGTGTCATCTGTTCTCCATCTCTGAATCTGTCTGTTTTGCTTGTTAGTTCAGTTCATTAAATTCCACATATGAGTGAAATCATATGGGATATGTCTTTCTCTGACTGGCTTATTTCACTTAGCATAATATTCTCCAGGACTACCTATGCTGTCACAAAGGGTAAATTTTTCTTCTTTTTTATGTCTGAGTAGAATACTATTGTGTAAATGTCCAATAGTTGTTTTATCCACTCATCTATTGATGGACACTTGTATTGCTTCCATATCTTGGTGATTATAAATAACACTGTAATGAACATAAAGGTGCTTCCTGTTCTTTCAAATTAATGTTTTGGGTTCCTTCAGATATATTCCCAGAAGTGGAATCTCTGGGTCAAAAGGCAGATCCATTTTTAATGTTTTGAGGTACCCCCATACTGCTTTCCACAGTGGCTGTAGCAGTCTGAATTCCTGACAACAGTGCAAAAGTATCCCCTTTCTGTACACCTTTGCCAGTACTTGTTATTTTGTTGTCATATTGATGATAGCCATTCTGACAAGCATGAGATGATATATCATTGAGGTTTGATTTTGCATTTCTCTGATGATTAGTGATATTGAGCATCATTTCATATGTCTATTCGCCATTTGGAGAAGTGTCTGTTCAGGTCCCTTGTGTCTGTTTTTATGCCAGTACCATGCTGTTTTGATTACTATGGCCTTATAGTATAGTTTGACATTAGGTAGCATGATTCATCCAACTTTGTTCTTCTTTCTCATGATTGCTGTTGCTATGCAGGGCCTTTTGTCATTTCATATAAATTTTTCAAATCTTTGTTCCAGTTCTTTGAAATATGTCATTGGAATCTTGATAGGAATTGCATCAGATCTATAGATTGTCTTAGGTAGTATGTACATTTTAATGATGTTAATTCTTTCTGTCTTTAAACATGGTATGTGCTTCCACTTATTTGTATCTTCTCCAATTTCTTTCTTCTGTGTCTTATACTTTTCCATGTATAGGTCTTTTACATTCTTGGTTAGGTTTATTCCTAAGTATTTTATTTTTTTGAAGCAACTGTAAATGGGATTGTTTTCTTAATTTTCCTTTCTGTTACTTCATCATTGGAATATACAAATGCAAGTGATTTCTGAATATTAATTTTGTATCTTGCTACTTTGACAAATTCATTTATCAGCTCCAGTAGCTTCTTGGTGGAATCTTTGGGGTTCTCTACATATAGTATCATGCCATCTGCAAATAAAGACAGTTTTACTTCTTCCTTTCCAGTTTGGATGTCTTTTATTTTTTCTTCTTGTCTGATTCCTGTGGCTAGGACTTCCAGTACTATGTTGAATAGGAGAGGTAAAAGGGGAAATCCCTATGTTGTTCATGATCTTAAGAGGAATGTTTGTAATTTCTGCCCATTGAGTGTGATGCTGGCCATATATTTGTTATATGTGGCCTTTACTGTGTTTAGGTGTATTCCCTCTATTCCTACTTTGCTGAAAGTTTTTATCATGAATGAGTGAGTACTGGATTTTATCAAATGCTTTTTCTGGATCTATTGATATAATCATGTGGTCTTTGTCCTTCATTTTGATTATGTGGTAAATCACATTTATTGATTTGTGAAAGGTGTATCAACCTTGCATTCCTGGAATAAATTCCACTGATCATGGTGTATGATCATTTTGATGCATTGCTAATATTCAGTTTGCTAATATTCTGTTGAAAATTTTAGCATATATTATCATCAGGAATATTGGCCTATAATTTTCTCTCTTTGTAGAATTTTTATCTGGTTTTCAAATTAGGATAATGTTGGATGCATAAAATGAGTTTTGGAGCCTTCCCTCTTGAATTTTATGAAACAGTTTGAGAAAGCAAGGTATTAGTTCCTCTTGGAGTGGTTGGTAAAATTCACCTTTGAAGCCATCTGGTCCTGGGCTTTTGTTTGTTGGGAGTTTTTTTTATTACTGCTTCAGTTTCATTAAGTGTAATCTCTCTATTCAGATTCTCTGATTCTTACTGATTTATTTTTGGAAGATTGTATATTTCTAAGAATTTTTCCATTTCATACATGTTGTCCAGTTTGTTGACATATAATTGTACATAATATTTTCTTACAATCCTTTGTATTTCTTTGGTGTCCATTGTTATTTCTCCTCTTCCATCTCTGATCTTATTTATTTGAATCCTTTCTCTCTCTCTCTCTCTCTCTCTCTCTCGATGAGTCTGGTTAAAGGTTTATCAATCTTATTTATCTTTTCAAAGAACCAGTTCTTACTTCATTGATCTTTCATATCATTTAGACACTCTATTTCATTTATTTCTGCTCTGATCTTGATCATTTCCTCCCTTATATTTATATTGGGCCTTGTTTGTTGTTTTCCTTCAAGTTCCTTTAAGTGTGAACTCAGATTTTTATTTGAGCTTTTTCTTGTTTTTTGAGATAGGCCTGTAATGAAACTAATTTCCCTCTTAGGATAGCTTTCCCAGCATCCCACAGATTTTGGATTGTTGTGTCTTCATTTCCATCTGTTTCAAGGTATCTTTTGATTTCTTCCTTGATCTTGTCGACCTATTCATTGTTTAACGTCATGTTATTTAGCTCCATGTGTTTGTATGTTTTTCAGGTTTCTTCTTGTGATTGATTTCTAGTTTCACAGCATTGTAGTTAGAGAAGATGCTTGATATGATTTCAATCTTCTTAAATTTAAGACTTGTTTTATATCCTAACATGTGGTCTATCCTAGAAAATATTCCATATGCTCTTGAAAAGTATGTATATTCTGATGCTTTGGTGTGAAATGCTCTGAGGATATTAATTAAATCCACTTGATCTAGAGCATCCTTTAAGTCCACTGTCTCCATGTTGATTTTCTGCCTGGAAGATTTGTCCGTTGAATTCAAAGGGTGTTAAAATTCCCACCTATGACTGTGTTTCTATTGATCTCTCCCTTTATGTCCATAAAGATTTGATTTGCATATTTAGGTGCTCCTATGTTGGGTATGTATATGTTTACTAGGGCTATATCCTTTTGTTGTATTGTTGCCTTTATCATTGTGCAGTGTCCTTCTTTGTCTCTTACTACAGCCTTCCTTTTAAAGTCTATTTTGTCACCTATAAGTACTGCCACGCTGGCTTTTTTTTTTCCTTTTCCATTTGCATGAAGTGTCTTTTTCCAACCTCTACTTTCACTCTGTGTGTATCTTTTTATCTGAGATGTGTCTCTTGGAGGCAGCATATATATGGCTCTTATTTTCTTATCCATTCCACTACCCTACGTCTTTTGGTTGGTGCATTTAAAACATTTACATTTAGGGTAATTATTGATAGATGTGTATGTAGTGCCATTTTATTGTTAAACTGTTTTCCTCTGTTGTTGTTGTTGTTGTTGTTGTTGTTGTTGTTCTTCTTCTTCTTCTTCTTCTTCTTCTTCTTCTTCTTCTTCTTCTTCTTCTTCTTCTCCTCCTCCTCCTCCTCCTCCTCCTCCTCCTCCTCCTTCTTCTTCTTCTTCTTCTTCTTCTTCTTCTTCTTCTTCTTCTTCAAGCAAGCCCTTATTGCAGTACTGTGTTGGTGTTAACAAACTCCTTTAGCTTTTTCTTTTCTGGGAATCTCCTTATTTCTCTTTCAATTTTAAATGATAGCCTTGCTGGGTAGCCCTGGTTGTAGGTGCTTGCTTTTTATCACCTTGAATATTTTACATCACTCCCTTCTGGCCTGAAATGTTTCTGATGAGTAATCAGATGAGAGTCTAATTGGTACGCCCTTGTAGATAACTACCTGCTTTACTCTTGTGGCTGTTAGGATTCTCTCCTTACCTTTAAGCCTTGTCATTTGAATTATGATATGTCTCAGTGTAGGCATCTTTGGATACAATTTATTTGGGACCCTCTGAACTTCCTGAATTGTGTGTGTCTTTCACCAGATTAGGAAAGTTTCCAGTTATTATTTCTTCAAATAGGTTCTCCATCCCTTGCTTGCTCTCTTCTCCTTCTGGTATCCCCATGATGTGGATGTTGTTATGCTTTATGTTGTCCAGTATATTTCTTAAACTCTCCTCATTTTTTAAAAACTTTTTTCTTTCTGCTGTTCTGCCTGAGTGTTTTTATCTACCTTTTCTTCTAAAATACTGATTTGATTGTCTGCTTCATCTAACCTACTGTTTATTCTTTCCAGTGTATTATTTATTTCAGATATTACATTCCGTATTTCTGACTGGTCCTTTATCATGGTTTCTGTATTTTTTTTTTCCTGCTGTTAAGTGTCCTTTTAATCATCACTCTAAGCCCCTTATCTGATCAATTGCTTTCCTCCATTTTAACTAGTTCCTTTGGAGAATTCTCCTCTTCTTTCACTTGGGGTCTGTTTCTTTGTCTTCCCATTTGGCTGCTTCTTTGTATTTTCTGCCTCAGATGTTAAACTAATCAGATGTTAATCCACTCAGTTGTTAATCTAATCAAACCATAATCAGCAGTTTTAGTAATTAAGCCTCGGGCAGAGTAATTCCTGTAGGCAGGGCTATTGCTTCCCATCAGTCTAATGCCACTTGGAGAGGAGTGCTCTGCCTGAGAAAGGTGGCTTCTGCAGTGTGGGCTCATCACAGGGAACCCGATAGCTGTTACTTCATTCTCTATCCAGAGCCACAAGCCCCAGACTCCCCTATAGTATCTCTAGTCTACTCTATCCTCCTTCTTCCAGAGCCCAGGGTAAGTGGCTGCAAATGAAATTTTGTGCATTGGCCCTTTAAGAGGCACTCTGCATCTTCAAGCATCTCTCCTTGGCAGACAGAAACCTTACTGCTTTTACAACTGGAGGTTATCTGGGTTCATTTCCGGCTCTGGTAATGTAGGCTGGGGGGACCAGCTTGCGGTCTAGACCCCACACTTCTCAAGTGAAACACCTCTGGCTGCTGAAATATCTGTATGAAACTTCAGCAGTCACCCATGAGAGCCAGCCACCCCTCTTGCACCTCATCCACATGCCCGACCAGTCCTGCGATGAAGTGGTTCCTTCTGTACATCCTTGGTTATAAGGGTTCTTTACAGCTAGTGTTCAGTTGGTTATTATGCTTTCTCTACAATTTAGTTGTAATTCCAGATTGGTCCTCTGAGCAGGTTAGTGTAGCTTCCACTTACTCCTCTGCCATATTGGATCCTCCCCTGAACACTTTCAAAGGGATTCAAAGGAGAAATGTCTAGGAAACCAGCCATTCAGTAATGCCAACTAATTAAACAACCAGTTCTTTTCCCTGGTGGAATCCACTTGTGCCAACATATGGCATCAATAACCCTCTCGTTGAATATTTATGATTTTATTTGAAACATTTCAAGGAAACAGTTTATCTTTTTAAAATTCACAAGCAACTAACACTTTTTCAAATTTATGATACAAAAATAAACAGCTGCTTTGTTTATTTTCTAGGGAAATGTTTTAATATACAGTTATTCACATTCATGACATTTTTATTGTGTCCTTGATTTTCCAAGCTGGAGTACAAAGGTGATAATGAAATGCTAATTCGAAATGTAATAGTTTGCATTTGTATAGCACTTCAGGGTTAGTAAAGTGCCAAAACATATACTCTCATTTAACTCTAATTTACATCCTTGGTGTCAGTAGTCATTAAATTTCAATCTTCTTCCTTAATCCCCCTGGGACCATAAGGGTGGGCTCAAAGTTCCCTTTTCATTCACTCTCCCCTACCAGGCAGCTTTCAACTGTTGCCACTCCTCACTGTTATCTTTCCAAAGCTCCGATCTGATCGTGCAGAGGGAGCAATGTGCTGCAGTGGAAATGGCTTTGAATCAAACAAAACTGAATGTGGATGCTGGCTCTGGCACTTCCTAGGTACACAACCTTATAAAACTTAACTTCCTGAGTTTTCTCACCTGCAAAGTAGGGGTAATAATACCCTCATTGTAATATTGTTACAAGAACTGTAGATGATATATTTTAAAATCTGGTTTAGTGCTTTGCATATATACACTAAGCACTTCAACAAATAATGACTATCTTGTTATTTGTCACTACCCTGCGTAAGAATGTTCGTAAAACAACTACTTACTGAGAAAGCACCATGTATTAGGCATTGCATTATACACTGAAGATGCTGCAGTGACTAGAAAGCTTACACTCTAATAATCCCAAAACAGGGACATCCAGACTTCAACAGAGATAAATACAGATTTAGAAAGTACACAAATGCAGCGTGTAAACCAGTTTTAAGCTGTGTACTTGAATTTGGGTACACCTGAGTTTGGAGAAGGAGGTAAAGGGGAGATGGGACAGGGTGGGGTGGGAAAAAGCTTCAGCTAGAGACCTGGCATTTGCAAAGGCAGCACAGAGCTTGGTGAGTGCAGAAACTAGCAGGCGCTGAGTGTAGCTAGAGGTACGGTAATGCAGAAAAGTACAGGGGAGAAATGAGGAGGAGAAGGAGAGTGACAAGACGAAAAACTGGAGAGGTGAAGGGAGTTGAAAGCCATGTTAAGAAATTTGTATTTTGTCTTAAAGAGAGCAGAGACCTATTGAAAAAGTATAAGCAGGAGATAAATCTGATCACATTTGCTTTTTTAGAAGTGACATTTTTGTGACCTATCATAGAAGTCCTTAACCTAGCCTACATAATCATACATGAGCTTCTAGTTATTTGCAATTTCCTTGAAATTGGATGCAAATTTATGTGTATGTGTACACATATATGCACATATGTGTGCTTTTCCAGAGATAGCATCCATAAATCTGACTCAAAAATGAATAAAAATCATCATCTGAATACTTTCTGCAGGGTGAAACCCAGATTCTTTTCATATTCAGGCTAAAACCTTCATATTATAGTCCCTTCCACAAAGTTTAGAATAGAGCCACTTGTAATTCTTTTGCCATTTCTAATATGCCTCTTAGTCTTTTCCTAGTATAGCTCTCTGGACTGACCTGCTCTTCTCAGTCAACCCCTCCCTCCCACCTACCTTCTGCTCACAGAACTACCCCTTTCTGAAAGCCTGGCTAAGCTGTTTCTTCCTTCTTCAGCAGTCTCTCATTTATCTTTCCCTCTTTCTCTGGCTGAAGCACACTTCATAGTCATAAAGTTCAAATGACCCAGCTGGAATAAGAAATGGACAAGAGACCCGGCCACCAGAAATAGAAAGTCCAGAGACTGACGCATACTTACATGGCAATCAGATGCACAACAGAACTCATCTTGAAGACCAGTGGGGAGACAATAGGCTGTTTTTAAAACGGTGCTAGAGCAACTGGTCCTCTACAGAGGGAAGAGAACAGATTCCTACTTCGTATCATTCTCAAAAATAAGTTCTAAATGAGCAAAATCAAAGCATTAAAACTTTCAGGAGGGAAAAAATGGAGACCATCCGCACATATTAAAACTAAGAGATAAATTTGACTACTGTAAATGTCTTGTTATCGAAAGGTACCATAAAAAGAATGGAATGTTGAGCAACTGTAAAAGAATTAGTTCCAAAATACATGACAAAGTCTTTCAAATGAATAAAACAAAAAAATTCAGTTTTTTTTAGATATTTTGTTAAAAGGTGTTACTGTTTTACATACCACAAATTGAAAAAAAATTAAATAGTCTGGAAAGATCTAATTTTGAAAATAGTATGAAGAAATAAGTATTCTAATCTCTGTTGATGGGAATTTAAATTTTTATGGCCCCATTGGAAAATGATTTTACTATTCTGTAAATCTAAACATATGCATACCTCTCCAAAGAAACGCTTGTATTATGTGCACTAGCAGATGTATATAATGATATTTGTAGCAGCATTGTTCATATTAGAAAAAATTGAAATCAACCCCAAAGTCTGTGAACATTAGAAAATATAAGAAAGTCGTGCCATCTGAAGCATAAAGTGATAGAAATGAATAGATTTTATGCATATATGTCAATGTGAAATAATGTTACCAACATAACATTAAATGAGGTCAGCTTGCAAAAGAAAGCAAACAGTACTATTTCACTTCCATGTAGGCAAACAGACAAATCTAAATATATATTTCTAGGATTGCTAGACCTGTGGTAAACATCAATAAAGGAGGAAATTTTATTAACTCCAGACATCAGTTGCCTCTCAATGAGTCAAGTAGGACAAAGTAAAGGGACATGGTTAGAAAAGTCATAAAGTAGAAGGGGGAGGGGGCAGCGAGAAGATGGTGGCTTGGTAAGAGGGAGCAGATTCCACTTCCTCCTACACACGGGAGAGAAACCAGGCCGATCTATGGAGGAACAGAGCAGTCAGCCAACAGTACCACAGCATATATGAAGATAGGAGATCAAAAATTGTAGCAGACATTGAAAAACCAGACGGTAAGGAGACTACTTTGGGACAATAGAGGCCTAGAGATCAGCGCGGGGAGCAGGGAGGCTGCAACCCTGGCCCGCGCCTGTTGGGCTGACCACGGGAAGCTGGGTTGGTGCTCCCTCCCCAGCTAGGCAGGGTTCGAGCAGCACTCCAGGGAAGCCTGGATGCTTGAAATTTTAGAGAGCAATTTCAAGGATTGAGCTGCAAACACACGGGGGCTGTGAACACCCACACAGAGACCTGGAAACAGGCACGCCTGCAACCTGGGGGGAGAAAGAGCTTTGTAGAGCACCCGGGGACCACACCGGGATCCAGAGAGAGAAAGTGGACCGTGGGTGACTCGGAGCCTGCATCTGGTAAATCCAGAGTGGGCGCCCGCGCAGCGGAGAGAATCCTTGAGAGGGCTCAATAAACCCGATAAACCCGGGAGACCAGAGAACGCAGACAGCTCACATAAACCCAGAGCCGGTGGGTATGCAGATGGAGACTGGGACACCCAGGGACCCATAGAACACATCTATAAACCCTCCCCTCAGTCTGCTACAGCCAGCAAGAACAGAAAAACCAGTCTTACCAGTTTGAAACCAGCAAGAGGGTTTTTTTTATTATTTTAATTTTTATTTTTATTCTTTTTTCTGTTTTTGCTTTTTTTTTTCTTTGTTTTCCCTGGTGTGTAAGTGTGTGTTTGTTTGTTTGATTTTTCCAAAGAAATTTTTTATATTTTTGTTTTTATGTCTTAATGCTTTTTACCTCTCTTCCCTTCCTTCTTGTTTCATACCTTCCTCCTTTCTTTCAAGTTTTATCTCTTCTACCTTCCTTAGTCTGCTTTTTTTTTTT
>PVKM010003746.1:44460-55865 GCA_004027735.1 Carollia perspicillata | reverse complement strand
CTTAATAGCCCAATCAATAATTTAGGGAGCAAAGAAAACATTTTCTGGGAAAGCATTAGCTTAAAACTGAAAAGTATCTGCTCATCCCTTGGAAATGACACAGTTTCGGCAAGGGTTGGGTAGAGGGGGCAGAGGCTGAGAAGTCCCTTCCGTATGTTCTTCCCCCTCCCCATGCTCTCTCCCCCTTGCTCTCAGTACTCTTCTTTTGTCTGTCCTTACTTCTTTTTTCTCCTCTTTCCTCTGTCCCATCTAGTCTTCTCTCTTCTTTTTCACTACTACTGCTATTTCTGTTTCATATTTTCTCTTTCTTCTCAATGTTATGTCTGCTGGTGCAATAACTAATTAATACTGTAACAAATCTGTAGCTATGGACTTTTTTAAGAAACAGCTCAAAACCACTACCCACTAATGTTGCTTACTTGCATTTTGAAGTATTAGTCACATTTAAAATTGAAGATCCACCTTAAGGAAATTGCTATGATTCAAATCGAAATTTTATTTTTTCCATTGTGCTTGGCTGATCAAAAATATTTAATTTAAAAATTATAAAAATAGACAAAAGTTCTGAGAGTTCCAAAGCTGTTTTTGAGAATTCACATGGTGGTTAATAATACATCCAACTTGCTAAACCTTTGAACTGATTTCCAAGAATGTACTTCAAAATGCATTCATTCTCTTTCTTTCTCTCTCTCTCTCTCTCTCTCTCTCTCTCTCTCTCTCTCTCTCTCTCTCTGCCCCCCCTTCCATTTTCCATTGTTGCTGATTGTAGGCTCACTAAAAAATCCATTTGGTTCTGGAACAAGCAACATTTCAAAAGAAGCAACCTGACAAAGAGGTTTGCTTCAGAAGTTGTTCAACTGGGCTGATTTTTAGTGCAGAGTGTAAAGCCCAAGAATCCCAATGCCCCACAGTTTCCCATCCAGCTCAGTGATGATTCACCCAATGAATGCAAAATAAAGAGAGAAATTAAGCTTGTAAAAGAAAGGGAGCACTGTGGTGGCCCCTGATAACAACACAGAGGACAGAAGACTAGCAAATAGCAAAGGATAGGTAACTTGTCCTCTCTCGTCCTCACGAAAAATAAAGCATTTGGGCAAATTGGGGATGTGAGCTGTGAGAGTCCCCACATCCCATTCTGCACTATGGCCGACCTCTGGAAATCCCTCTAAAGTCTGTGTATCAGGAGATTAGAGTTGTCGCAAGAGAACATTCTTATTTGGAATCCTAGGATTAGGTGATCTTCAAAACCATTTTCAGATTTACAAAAAATCTTCAAAACTAGATTATTTGCTCAGGTCTACATGGCAAAGGAAATGGTGGAAACTCCGTATTCTGATTTCTAGATCAGTTCATGTCTATTGACACAGCCCCCTCTAGGTCTGACCCCCGATCCTTACACACTTTGTGGTATTGCCACACCAAGGAGCCCAGGCACACACTCGTCTGCCACCTGCAGGGACCACCCAAGGAGATAGTCCCGTTCATTTGCCATCTACTTCCACCCCAATTCCTCAGTCAACATTCAGTCAACTCCCTAGATGGTGGATCTCCAACTTTAGTTGCATCAGAATCACCTCCACGTCTAGAAAAACACTGGTTGCGCTGCACCACCCCCCGAGTTTCAGATTCAGTAAGTCTAGACAAGCCTAAAAATGTGCACTTCTGACAAATGTCTTGAGACAATTCTCCAAGAGCCTCTTGTACTTCTTCACACCTTGCAAATAGAGGCATTGGGGTTCTTTATTCTGGGCTACTTTTCAAGGAAGTTTCTGTAGTGAAGAGCTTTAGAAAATGGAGATAGTAAAAGGCAGCTATATTTACTGTCCTGTATAACAAGGATAATGTCTCTCTCCAGGCAAAGTTCAGGCAGGCTTACTGTCCAGTAAAAGACACTGGGATTCCCAAAGCCCCTGATTTTTCTCTAAGAATGCAAGGTATGTGTGTATACAGGCATTTTCTGTCCCTCTTGACATTACCCTGTGAGAATTAAGGCTCAGGGACTGATGCAAGCACCTTACTTATTATGTATTTTAATTTATTTATAGGGTTTTATCTACACCTCCTTGCTAGTACGTTTTTTAAGTTCTAGGACTTCTACTGCATTCACTCCTCTTTCATTCCCAGGACTTAAAACAGAGGCAGGTATGCAATAGGTACTCAATAAACATTTGTTGAATGAATGAATATATAAGAAATAAGTGAACAACTACCCAAACAGGTTAACATAACTTTTAATTTCATTTTATAGATGAGAAAACAGATACTGGGAGAATTTGAGGAACTTAGCCAAAGTCACAGAGCTAGGAAATTGCAAAGTTGGGATTTGAACCAAAATCTCCTACTTGCCACCTAAACTTGTCACACTTTACTTTGACCCTCACTTAATTTTCCAGATCTGGTCTGATTCCAACATTATGATTTTTTTTTCCAAAATCTAGTTGATCTTATAGACAAAGATTTGCAGCTTCTGAGGAAGTTAAAGGAAGTTGATTTAAACTCTAATGACAATCCCCACTGTAGGTTCCAAAAATAATCTTGAACATCTTTAGAATTGGTGGCTTAAGTCTCTAGAAACTATCCACTTAAACATGAACTACACTCATTTCCAATATATACATTTCAGAAACTAATATCCTTAAGTAGGGGTCATAGCTCAGGTTTTCCTTAACACCAACTCCTTGAAAAGTGATTGTTCTCTTATCTGGCAACTCTATTATGTTATCAGCTAGCAAGAAATCTCCCTACCCCCACGTTCCCTTGCCAAGACAGCTCACAGCCTATTCGAAGGACAAAGAATGCCTCCCACAGCAGCATTTAGAGCCGTGTAATTCAGATTTGCTGAGATAATCCATGTATGATCATTAAAAGAGCACTGCACTGTTTACAGTTCTCAGGCATTCGGGACATTCCCTTTTGTTCATTATACTCAATTAGAAATGTGAATGAAGGTTTCCATTAAGCAAACACTGATCTCTTTTCCCATGTTTACTGTGGAACAGAAGCCAACAAGTCTCTTTAATTTCCTTCCAACTTTTGTATACGAGTTGTATTGTGGAGAATGGGGTTTGGTAATATAATTGTTCTTCCTCTGTGAGTTTGGGCCACTTGGTAGAAGAGAGTACAACTCAATCAGAACTGTCTTCTGAAGAACATTATAATTTTTCTATTTTTGTTTCATTAGAGTCTGGAGATACATTCACAGAATTTTGTGAAAATCAAAATACATCTTCTGTACACTGACTTTATGAATAATCAAATGCTATGGTGAACAGGACTGTTGTTCAGCAGGACTGGGGCCCATCCATGTGGCACCTTGGTCAGAGACCCAACAATTAATGCTGGAAGGAGCAGACCTCTATTTACAACATTCCAACCCTGGGGGTTTGCTCAGAGCAGCTCAGCTCAGCTCGGAGCTCTCCCTTCCCATGAGACCCAGCACTTCCCATGCTCCCTGTGAGGCCACTAGCCAAAAACATCCCCCAAAGTTTCCCATGTCCTTATCCATGCAGGACCTGAAATACATTGCCATCGGTCTCCATGTAATAGTCTAGAAAAGCATGCACCATGTTACTCTGGATCATGGTGAAATTCAGGAAAAGGTACTGGTCTCAATAGTCCAGGTAAAATCCAGGTGTAGTAAGACAAGATCTTGCAAGGAAGTCCTTTGCGTCACCAGAGTCAACCAGAGCCAACACGATCACAGTAGCAGCATCTCCTCTTTTACTAGTGCAGGCTACCTGGCCCCCTTACTCACTATAAACTACATAGTTGCTTGCTTACTTCTCCCTTCTCACCGCTCTCCTTCAAACTACAGGGCAAAATTCCCTTACTACAGACAGCATGTCTCTTCCCTCACTACTACGCCCCCGCATGGTCAAGAGGCTTCTCCTTCCCAAGCCGCATGGCCAGGAGAGCTCCGCAGGACTGCTACCTCCTGCTTTTCTTCTCCTCTCTATGCCACATGGCAGAGGGACTGAAAACAGTTCCTGAACCTAGTTTAAATCCCGGTGCCTCCCCTGCAACCCCATTTCTGACTCTCCCACAATTGACTACATCTGCCCATTCTGCTGTATCTTCTGCTTCTCTCCAGCTGCCATTGTTAGTCCAGGCAGGCGTGGCCCCAAGATGTGGCGAACTGCCTTCCTGCTCTTGCACAGGCACAGTGGCCAGGGAACCAAGTCCCACAACATCACAGGTTGATGTCACATTAACTATTTAGCACGACTGTGAAGCTACCCTGCTGTTATTGATATGCAAAGTACCTCTTAACCAGTCCTCTGCTTCCTCATCCCCCAGTGTGGCAGCTTTGGGATTTTTTTTTCTTTTTCTTTTTTCTATATTCCTAGGGGCAGGGGGACTTCTCAACCTACACCTTGTCCTGAACCTCATTCCACACCATTACAGAACCTTACTTGGAAATCAAGGAATCTGGACTCATATCTCAGTTCCACTTACAAGCTAGAGGACCTAGGGGAAGCTATTTAACTTCTCTGAGCTGAGGTTTTCTCACTAGTGAAAAATGGATTTATAAGAGCGGTGCTAACTACCTCATAATATTATTGTCAATATCGAATGAGATGATATATATGAAAATGCTGATAATGTTTATTATTTGGAATTAACAGTCACATAAGCAAGTCTCATTGAAGGTAATCGTCAAAGTCACACCTAATTTATAATTTGACGCTCCAGAAAGGCTTCATTACAATAGTCTAATGTCTCATTGGAACATTTACTCTACCAACAAAGAGCATAATAGGAGGACAGTTTCAATTTAATCATGCACGAATAATTGCAATTGGAAGGTTACACATGAAACATCCGCTCCTGGGGGTGGGGGGAGGGGCGTACTATGCTTCAGCTTTCAAATTCACAGAAATGGATTCTTTCCCCTTGTGTGGCATTTCACAAGGTTTCTGCCCTGGGAAAGGGGCGGGGCGGGGGCTGCAGAAAGAGGGACAGATCGGAAAGGTCTCATTTCTTTTCAATGAAGACAGCCAGACTCCAAGGACATCCTTCACAATGGGTAGTACACGGAGACACTCCCCCAGAAACACTTTAGGGCTGCTGGCATGTGTCCAGGAGGGAGCTGGCCGTCAGAGAGAGGCTAGCAGGTTGGAGCAAGGCTTTCAACCGGCCAGAGTCAGGAAAGGGAATACACGGAGGGGGGCGGGGGAGGGGGGACACAAAGTAATTACCCTCATCAGAGCAATCACAACAACACTGGAGTTGGGCTCGGTTGTTCACAAACAGGCAATTCCTTTTGTTCGGCTGCTGGTGGTGACCCCTCCTCCAGAAGCTCCCGAGGGAAAAAGCAGGGCATAACCTTTTCCTTCTTAATCATCAACATTTAGTAGGGTAAATGTCATCTGCTGTCTGACTTTTCGTCAACCATATAAAATCCTGGGATATGGTCCTGCACTTAGAGACAAGCTTTAAAAAAATGACTTCCCCTCTTTCCTTTTTCTTTTAAAAATCATTTCATTTATACACACACTCCCCCCGCCCCCGCCCGCTGCATAGGGATTGCTGAAGGTGGCATGCCTGCAACCAACCTTCACATCAGAAGTTTCATAAGACAGAATTATTGGAAGCAAATTGGGTAACGACACTAACGAGGAGACTCGATTTAACTGGCATGGGGAAATTATAAAAGAGCTGATCAGAGATTGAATGTGAAGGAAAGGCCCCGAGGATCGTCATTTGCGAAGCGGTAGGTTAACCTGTGCGGGGAAGGTTTCCTTTAGCTCATTAGTACTTGAAGTCACAACATTTAAGGATCTAAGATGCACCAAGGGAACAGGCTTGCCTTTGCTTCTCCGGCTCAACAGTGATTAGCTGGATCAACGGAGCACCCCTAGGGAAATCCGGAGCAACTCAAACGGCAGAGTTACCCCGACACCAAAATCTTAGGAAACAGTTAACCTGGTTCTGCAGCCCTGAGCGCATGCCGCAGGAGGCATTTTCTCTCCTGGCAGAGCGGATGTCACTAGGAAATTATTGAAATAAAAACACATCCACCCTGCGCCTGTCACAGAGTCACGTCCTGATGAGAAAAATTACCTGGCGGTGCCTGGTTCTGTGGATGTCTCCATTTTATTCCCAGGCCTGCCTGTCACTTATCTGTAACTCCACAAGCAGTGGCCCTAGGCAGTGTGAATGGTTGGGGGTTGGGGCTGGAAAGCCATCAGCCAGCTCTTACCTTCAGCAAACATTTCTGATTTGATTTGGAACAGCCATACAGCTTAGGACACGACCACGTCCCAACTCCAATCTTAAGTGGTCCTTATCTAAGCCTGGGTGAAACCTTTATAAGACTCTAACACACCACTCAGCGTTAAAGAGAAACAGGTGTTTCCACCAACCAGCTTGCTGAGGGGAGCCAACGGTCCTGATTCAATACAATTTCAAGCTATGGTTTTACTTTTGCAGAAACAGAGGTTTGGCATTGGGGTGTGCCATCGCAAAACCTGGGTTTGAATCCTAGCTCCACCACAAACTGCGTGACTCCGGGCCAAGCACCCACCTCCGGACCCCATCTCTCAATAACAGAGACGATAAGAGAGGACCCACCTGTTAGGATGAAGATCTGCACCGGCCTCAGAACTGCATTTCAAACACCCTGGAAGATAATCAGACAAAGAAGCATTTCACTGAACGGACTATCAAACCAAGGTTACCCCTGACGGCAGTTCATTAAAAACTAACAACCACGATTAAGTAAAATCATGGAATGGAATTTTTGTATCATCAATTAATCTTTTCCTCAAAACGAACCAGACGACACAGTGGAGAAAATGTATTGTTGATTCATCAAACACCCGCACTGGCTGGGCTGCAGTTCACTCTATATAATACTATCCGAGAGTAGAGTGTATCTAATCTGTATTCTTGGCAGAAAGCAACTGGCTATCTTCAAAAGAAAAAGATGTATTAGAACTTTATCAAAAGAACACAGATTTGAAAAGAGGCTTAAAAACCAGACTTGAGATGTGGCAGGTGAGGGACAAAGACTCTTCTTGACCAGCCTTCTAAGGCTCCTCTGAGCCTCTCGTCAACTAGACCTCCACCTTGATTTCTGGCCTGCCTTCGGCCTGCTTAGCCCAGTTCAGGCAAAAACCCTGCTAAGTCCATTTGTGAGAATCCCCCTGCCTTGATAGCTGATCACCCTTGACATAATTGTCTCACCCTTCACCTTCAATGTATAAATTTTTGGCATGCCTTTAGCAAGAATCCTGTTGGGTCAGTTTAGCAAAAGATTCCCTGCCCTTAATGTCACCTCCTAGTATTATTCTCTCCACTGGCCCCTTCTGATTCTGCTCTTGGCTCTAAATCCCCAGCTGTTCTTGTATTCGGAGTTGAGCCTCATGCCTCTCCCCTATTGCAAGAGTTATGACCCCCAATGCAATGATCTCGAATAAAGTTTTCCTTATCCTTTCAACAAGTCTCAGGACATTTTTTTTAACGTGTGAAAGAAGGAGGCTTCCCAGGATTAAGAACACAAATACCTTTCCTCGAGGATCATCTATTCTCCCACCCAAGTCCCTGGGTGGGAGAACCATGGCACCTGGGGTGTCTCCCAAGTTCTCCTGGCCTTTACAGCACTTGCCCAGACTCACTGTCCTGGAGGGAAGTGTCAGATTGTCTCAGACCAGGTTCGCCTGCCCAAGCCCTGGTTACCCGCTGGTGGAAAGAGGGATGGTTCTCCCGCCAGATTCCATGGGCAGAGATCAAGCAGGTGCGGTGTTTCCCAACACAGAAAGGGGGATTAGATTCTGTGCAGCAGAAATATCAATTCTCTACTGTGACTAGCTATTGCATGTGGCCCACGTATTGGGCATTTTTTGTATCTCATTTCACTTGATCCTCACAGCCACCTAGGAAGATGAGGTGTTATTATACCCACACTACAGATGAGAAAACTGGGGCTCTGATAAAATCAGTGCCTTTTTCGAGGATTAAGCATCTGCTAAGGGGTGAGACTCATGTCTGGCTTGATCTTTCCATGCAATTCACCTGGCTCCCATGTAAATTGGGTTAGGCTGAATGGAACAGCTGACCAGAAAAGAACCTTGTGAACAAACATGAGAGGAAAAGAGAATGGTGAGAAATAAAACCAGGATCTGCTTTTTCCTCTGTGACGACAAGGCAAGGTGCTCTGTCTGCTTATGTGTGCCTCATACATAGCAAGTAGTAGAAAACAGCATTGTGGCTTGTGGGCATGCATGCTCTGGTGGCTCACGCCCCGTGGCTGCAGAAGCTGTACCCTGCCCTTGAATGAGAAGGCTGGACCTTGTGGTCGCTGTGCTGTGTGAACCTCACTGCCCTGGAGATGCTCAAGCTCCCTGCGCCATGAATATTTATGATTCCTATTTGCCAAGAGCCAATGGATATCGGTTTGACCTGAAGGTGATGCAGATCTGAAAAGGCTCTATCCCCTCCCAGGAGTGTTTTCTTTCCTGCCAGCTGATGACATTCAAAACAATAATGGAAATTACTTACTGTGAGTTTTATTTCTTAATGTTTTAACCATTTTTATTCATATGGAGCTAGACGATAAGGTCAATAATAGTTTGAATTTCACATCTAGAAATCTTTCATACAGAACTATAAAATTTTTTCTCCAACCCGCTGGGCAGAGTAAAATAGTAAAGCATAAGGATTAAAAACAAAAGCCAGGCTAGAGTCTTTGCTTGGCTGCCTATTAACTGAGCCTCTAAACTCCATCTGTAAAATTGGGAAAGTAAAAGTATTGCCTTCGTAGGGCTATTATGAGAACTTTGCACTGTACCTGCTCTATAGCAATCACTAAATAGAGTGACTATCATCTTTATTTTACAAATGAGAACCTGGAGAAATACAGTAATTTGCCAGAATCACAGACAGCAACGAAGGCTGGAACCTCGTCCTTTGATTCCAAACACAGGACATTTCCCACCGTATCTCTCTATCTTCTCTTTCCCATCCAACTTCCTGTTGCATCTGAAACACACAATGCCTTGCCTACTCATGTTTATTCCTGCATCCGCTACGATTATTACAGAAAATAGGAAATTCTGCTCTGGGCCTAACAGGTCTGCACCCTCTGAACGTAGGTGCTGTCTCCCATCGAGAGCCACCTGTGCTGGGCACACCTCCAGCACCTGGCATTTCCCCTGGTTTTCTAGTAGTAACGTGTTTCCCATGCCTGCAATCAAGAAATTCCCAATTTTCCGGTTTTGTGTGGCCTTGGCAGTGTGCCCTTAACATTCACTCCCCGCTGGGTGAAGTAGGACTGCCTTGCCTGGGGGTACTGTCATTCAATATGGGATCCTTTATCAAAGTGCAAAATGTAACCATGACCCAACAGATTCAAGAAAACAGGGAAAGAAGCTCAGAGAAGAGATGCAAATGCAACATGTAGGAAATGAAAGATGCTTATATCTCCATGTAGGAAAAATCCAATGACCAAAAAAGCCCAATAGATAGGCAATTTCTAGGTAGCATCACAAAGAATTCAGAGATAAAGGAGTGAGATATTATTCTCCTTGTGTACACCACACCAGAACCCGGCTACAGTTGCTGTGAGCCCTGAGAAAACTAGAAGGTGACTTTATTAAATTGTCAAGAATTATTAGATCATTGATTCTAAAGGTTTTTTTAAGTATACACGTGGAAAATAAGTTCACAACGTGACTGTCCTTTCCCTACAGAACGGAGCATGGACGCCCCCCGACATAGGGCTGATGCAGATGGGGCAGCTCTGCCCCCACTGGTCTGTCCTTCTGTGAGGCGGAATAATGTCGGGGGAAGCACATGCGCCTGAGGTCAGACAGACCTTGCCTAAATCCTGACTTCGCGTTTAGTAGCTGCTACAGGTTGCTTTTTCTGCCAGAGCCTCAGTTTTCCATCTGTAAAAGGGAGATTGTTATGCCTGTTCACAGGATTGTAGAGACTAAATTAGCAGAAATCAACTTTGAATGCATAAATGTTAGTTTCGTCCCAAATATTAGACCTTGTCATAGCTGTATTTTGCATCTATGAAGTTCACTATCTTTTCCCAAATCCTTTAATTATTACTATTTTACTTTATCCTCACAATTCCAGGGAGTAGATAAACTAGATAAAATCCAGCCTATTTAGTGTGGGCTAACTATGACAGAGAGGTTATTTAGAGCTGCCCGAGGTGACCATCCAACTGACAAAAGCTGAGCTAGATTCAGGTCCTATGACTGATGCCCTGTCTATTCTCCCATAAGGAGCCTGTAAGTCTTCCTGGTGTTGAACTTGAACATGATTCCACACAGACAAATCTCCTAGGTACTCAGGTCCCACCTGTCTTCTCTTCCATTCTCTCTCTTTCATTCACAACAACTTGATTCTCCTGAGTGCAGACATTACCTCCTCTCCATCACTTATTTAGAGGGAAATGACTAATATAAGTGTTAATATGAATTCCTATTTCTGCTCAAAATATCTTCCATCTCATGATTCCTTCCAAGGAATGTTTCAAGTATTAAAAATAAGTACAACTGAAAAAACATATGTTAAAAGGTATTTATCACTATCTTGGCAAGGGTCTGCTCTAAGAGACTTATTTCAAGCTGAAAAATTTTAGGTGTTACAAAACCTTGATAAAACCAATTAGTAAGCATATATAACTCGCATTTTTAATTGCTTTTTATTTTACCAAATAGTAATCAAATTTAATAACTCTAATCAAAACTAAAGTAAAACTTTTTATGGTTTAAGGGAGTATTTTAAAAGGCAATTTTCTAATAGTATATCTAAGACCTCAGATGGACTTTTGGCAAAATTCCACAGTATATGTGAGCGATGGCTCTTTGCAAAGCTGAACGAGATGTCTCACTGATCACAGCTAAAAAAAAAGTTACAAGGAAATGACATAATGATACTACTATTTACCATATAGATACTTACTAAAGGTTCATTTTTTGTAAGGTACAGTACTAAGTACTGTTCTTTTTAAAATGCGCAACAATGAATAGCAAGTAAATTTTTTCAAATGCACAATAGCACTATTCTCGTGCCCATTTCAAGTAGAAGTAGCTGTGTCCTGGAGAGTTAAGTTAACTTAAGAAGTAGCTGTGTCCTGGAGAGTTAAGGGGGTCTCACATCGACGCGGGAACAGGGGACTGAAGCCCATGTCTGTCAGACTATTTTAAAGAGCACAAACTCTTAACTGAACTTATTCAGTGATTTCACCCACAAATATTTATTGAGACCTCTGAAAGGCAGTGTGAACTCGAAGATGCTGGTGATACAGGAGTAAGCAAGGAAGGCCAAACCTCTGCCCTCCCCAAACATTCTTTGAGAGCAGATGGAAAATCAATACATGAACTAATGAACAAGATTATCGCAGATGGTGTAAGTGCTAGAAAGAACAGAATGATGAGCCAAAGTGC
>PVKM010003746.1:0-44360 GCA_004027735.1 Carollia perspicillata | reverse complement strand
ACAGGGTAAAGAGATTTTCATCAAACACCTTATAAAGGAAAGATTTAGCCTGACTGGCAATATAACGATTGTTACTTTTTATACCTAGACAGAAAAAAATTCCACTTCAACATTATAAATTAGTTTTAAGTTAATCTATTAGGTAAGTGGGGGCTATTAATAATTTGAGTAACTAGGGGTGGGGGGAAAAGGAAGGAAACTGTACTTGAACAACAATTAAACTTTTTTTAAAAGTTTGAGTAACTATCCCCTTGCGTTTCCTCTCAACTCTATTGAGCTATAACTGACACGTAATATTGTATAACTTTAAGGAATATAACATGTTGATTTGATACACTTACATATTGCAATATAACTGTCATCACAGTGTTTAACACCTCTATCACCTTGCTTTAATTTACAAATTTATTAAATAGATCTTTAAAAAGATTTTATTTATTTATTTTTAGAGAGGGGGAAGGGAGGGAGAAAGCGAGGCAGAGAAACATCGACACACAAGAGAAACATGGATTGGTTGCCTCTCACATGTCCCCAACCAGGGACCCAGCCCGCAACCCAGGAGTGTGCCCTGATGGGAATCAAACCCGTAACCTTTAGGTTTGTGGAGTGATGCCCAACCCACTGAGCCACATCAGTCAGGGCTAAACAGATTTTTTTATATTACTGCATTTAACCCAAATACTGATGCCTCATTATATATTTTGTAAGTTCTTTTGGTGAAAGTTCACAAATAAAGGGCACAATTTTACATTGTTTGTGTTGGTCTTTGTAATTTCCAAGCATGCAATAAAAGCATTCACTGGCCCTGAAAAATCATTCACCCTTTCAAGTATACAGCTCGGCAGATTTGAGTATTTTCACAAAATTGTGCAACTGTCCCCACTACCAAGCCTGCAGGCAGAATAAGAAGTTTGGATTTTCCTCTAAGGATACTGAGACGTCACTGGTGGCTCTTAAGCAGAATTTTTTCATGTGTTCTACAATAACCTCCTGACCACAGTCGCCCTCCCTCCCCTCCAAGATCCACCACTTACTGGCTGGGTGAGCCAGCCAGCGAGTGACCGAGTCACCCAATTTTCCACTTCAGCTGGCTGGCCCTTCTCTCCCATATTCTGCCTCTTGGTTAGACAAGACTATGTTCAGTTCTCGTTTACACGGTGGCCTTTCTCCTCTCTGGGCCTTTGCACACGCTGTTCCTGCTGCCTGGAGGACCCTTCTACCGCCCACCTCTTTTTGTCACATTGGGCAAGTCCTGTCCTCTACAACTTGAACAAAACGCTGCTTCTGTCTTGATACTCTGAGGCCCAACTACCCCTTCTGCCCTTTGAGATTTTGAATTTTAATTGCGTTCATTCTTATTAAAAAAACACTGTATGACCTCGTAAAAAATAGTGGAAAATGAAAAAATCAGTATCTAAACCACCTACTATTCTAATGCAAATGATGCTTTCTTTCAATTAAAGAGAAGTGAATGTATTTTTGCATAGGACTATTTCCACATCACAAATCATTGTTCTAGGAGAGATTCCCAGGAGAGGAAATACTGTGAGAACATGTAAGAACAAATAGCCTCCCCAAATGCAAGACGCTACACTGCAGCCTGCAGGGAAAAAGGGTCTCCGCTCCCGCCTCTTTTCATACTTTTTAAAATTGTTTTTTACTTGTAAGTTGTCATTTTTACATCATGAAAATTCACTTTTTTACAGTGTATAATTCAGTGACCTTTAGTGTTTTCACAAACGGTGCAACTGATGGTTCACAAACTGGCCCCCGTACATGGGTACACGGAGGCAAGGACAGGCCGAAGGAAGAGCCAGGCCACTCCAGATTAGCGGCTGGCAGGTTTACTACGCCAGGGAACCTACCTACCAGGCCTGTCTTGGGCAACCCCAAGACCAGTAAATCCCTGCATCTGCCCACAGAATCTTAAAAGTTTGTGATAGAGGCTTTAACTGGATTCAGTCACATGTCTATCCAGGAGACATCAACACGACAGTGCTCTCTCAAGGCTGCATCCTTGAAAATGGCTCTCACTGTGGGAACGGTGGGCCGAATGTCTATTCCAAAGATGGGGGAAGGGGCGAGGAGCCTCTGATTGCCAGGGTCCAGTTCACAGGTCAACCAGCAGTCACATCCTCTCCATGACCTCCCCTAACAGCCACCATCATGCTATACAGTTCCGGAACATTTTCATCATGTCAAAAAGACACCCTGTGCCCATCAGCAATCACTCCCTATTCCCACCCCACCCCAGCTCCTGGCAACCACTAACCTATTTTCTGTTTCTATTAATTTGCCTTTTCTGGACATTTCATATCAGTGGGACCATGTAACACATGGCCTTTCATGTCTGACTTCTTTCACTCAGCAGGAAGCTTTCAAGATCCTCCCTCGCCCAGCAGGAACCAGCACTTCGTCTTTTCATGGCCGAATAGCATTCCAAGGCTTAGGCAGGCCACGCTTTGCTTTTCCATTCATCAGTTGATAGAAATCTGATTTGCTTCCACTTTTGGGCTATTATGCTGCTATGAACACATATGTACAACATTTTTGTGTGAATATATGTTTTTATGTGTCTTGGATATACTTACCTAAGAGGAGAATTGCTGGATCATATGGTCAGTCTATGTTTAACTTTTTAAGAAACTGAGGAACTGTTTTCTGAAATGGCTAGATCACTTTACATTCCCCCAAGCAAACAAGAAGGTTCAAATTTCTCCACATCCTCACTAATACTTGTCCTTGTCCATCCTTTTTCTTGTAGCCACCATAGTAGGTGTGAAGTGGTACCTTGTGATTTTGATTTGCATTTTCATAATGACTAGTGATGTAGAGCATCATTTTATGCATTTATGCTTCATGCTTATGTTACCAGGTTATAATTATTTGTTTTTACATCTATCTGACCATCAGACTATGGGTTCCACAGGAGTAGACATGGTGTCATTTGTCTTTGCATCTCCAGAAACTAAAATGAATAAATGAATGAATAAGTGGACAAGCTAACAGAAGAACAGAAGACTTGAGGAATTCTGAAAGGCCACATTTACAATGAATAACAAATTAAATAGGAAAAAATAGGTAATACAATGGAAATGATTTAGACAACAGAGAAAAATCTCTGTTAGGACTGAATCATCTAAACATGTAAAATGTAGACTGAGCTTTTGATAAGCAGTAGTAGGTAGCTAAGAAAAGAACTGAGCAGGGAAGGACATTCTAAGAGGGGAACAGCTGGTATAAATGCTTAACATCTTAAAGCAAGCAACATGCATGATGAACAGAGATAAGATCCAAGAAGTGAAGAACATCAAACCAAATACACCTTAGCCAATACTGATAAAGGCTTACATCAGTGGTGGTCATGGAGACTATTCACAATGTTTTAGTTCTCTCATTTAATGAAATGTGACATGATGGCTGTTTTCTGCCCGAATGAATGCAAATAAAGTCATATTACTTGCTCTGACCAACAGAAGTTGGGAAGTCAAAGAAATGGGTCACTTCCCGGAAAACGAGTCACAGAAGCTTAAAGAGCCAGCCTTGGATTCACTGCCTCTGCCTGCCTTGCCTCAGTGATTACGGAAGCCTAGTATAAAATAGAGCCTCCATCAGCCTAGGTCCTTTCACGCCTACGATGGGAGGACCCCCGATGGGATGGTTAGTCCCATCAGGCTGCTGTACAGAAAATACCACAGTGACTTAAACCATAGATGTTTATTTCTCCTTGTTCTGGAGGCTGCAGAGTCTAAGATCACGGTTCCTACTGACTTAGTCCTCGTGAGAGCTCCCTTCCTGGCTTGGAGATGGCGACTTTCTCACTGTGTCCTCACATGGTGGGGAGACAGAGGAAGCAAGCTCTCTGATATCACTTCTTATAAGACCCCAAGTCTTATCATGGAGACCCCATATTCAGGACCTCAGCTAAACCTAATCACCTCTCAAAGGCCCCATTCCAAACACTGTCACTTTGGGGTTAGGGCTTCAATACATGAATTTTGAGGAGACATGATTCAGTCTATAATACAGATTCAATAAATATACAACATGAAGAAAAACATTATTTTTGTCATCCCACAAGAAATTAGCCCATCTTTACTGATGTGCTATTTTATTCTACGTTCTTTGAAAAGACCGATCGAGAACACTTAATCAGGGGCACAGCCTGATGTAGCATGCTGTTGAATGTGTGTGAATGGCCTGAAAGAACAGCAGCAGAGGGAAAGGGAACTGTTCAAAGAGCAGTAGCAGGTGTTCAGGGTTACCCGTGACTCAAATCACAATGGTACAAGGAGAAATATACATAAATCTTTACAACTTCCAATAGATGAATGTGGGAAGTATGAAAAAGAGAGTCAATTACTATCTCTGCATTCATAATCCAGCTCAGATATGTAGAGAGGATCAATAAAACCAATTTGTGAAAGATTCTAACAGATCACCCTCTCAGAATTAGGTTGGGTTTGCTCCCATCCCCCTGTCCCCTCTACCTCCACCATCATCACTGCCACCCTGTTCTGGGGCTAAAATCAACAATTACATTTTCCTCCTCCAATCATACAATTGTCCCAGCATTGTGGGAGAGCCTGGGTCACCAGTCACAAAACTTGGTCCACCACTTCTTTTCCCCTGAGCTGGCTCACAAATTCAATTTGTGTTTACTTGTCCCCGACAAGGAGTGGCGCGGATGGGTAACAATACAGAATGCACGAGGCGCAGGAAAGCAGCTCCATGGGGATGAATAACCACATGAGAGCTCTTCACAGTGCTATTGAGGCAGCTCTCTCACTTGTAATTATTCTTGACAACCAAAAATTTGCAGAAAGCGAAGACGTTTGGATTATGTTGTTTCCAGCAGGCTTGTGATCACTTAACTTCTGTGAAGGGAATTGGATGTTCCCTCTTTTTATAAGAACCACAAATATTTCTTTAGGAGAACAATCAGCTTTTCCTGTAAATACTGTTTAATTTAGAATCTTATTTGCCTAATTGTCTTCTGTAGTGACAAGGTAGAAGATGATATCACTGCTTTTGCCATGGAATAGCCGGTGGTTCAGAGCAGGTTTAGGGCAACAAGACTGTAATCGTGAACTCTAGGCATCAAACTCCTACTGGATGGCAGTGGGCAAGAAAATATTTCTTCCACAAAATATTTCTGAGTTCAATGCCTTGCTGATAAGAGCGTATTATTTTTGGAAGCATTTTTTTAGGAGTTGCTGCCCAGTAATATAATGTAGCTTTTACACACCACGTGCATTAGGAGAAAGAATGCTTCTCACTTGTAATAAATCTAGGCAGCCTCGGCAGAGTAAAGATAGTAGCCCGGAGTGTGTGTAGCGAGGAGGGGTGGGAGAGAGTGCTCCCCAGTCTCCTTGAGACTCTCACGCCCACACCATCATTATGAAGCCACAAAAGCTTTTAAATGCCCAGGTACCAACTTGAGAGGGAGAAAAGAAAGGACTGAATCTTTGAAGGGAGATAAGCAGTCCTACACGGGAATAAAGAGTAGTTTGCGAAGAGGCTGAAAAACCTAAAACAAATAGTTACAACTGCCACCTTTTTCTAACCGTGGAAAGGGAATTCATGAACAATATGTAGACATTAACAGGCACTAAAGAAAGCAAAATTTCCTTTTTAAACCACTGCATCACAGAATAATGCTCCCCTCCCAAACATGTCCACATACATCTTTGGTTCCCAGAACATGTGAATGCTACATGGCAAAGAGCAATTAAGGCTGTAGGCCCTGGCCAGGTAGTTTGGTTGGTTAGAGCATCATCCTGATATGCCCAGATTGCAGGTTCAATCCCTGGTCAAGACACACACAAGGATCAACCAATGAATGCACAAATAAGTGGAACAACAACAACAAAAATTAAGGTTGCAGATGGAATTAAGGCTGACAATTGAGGGCCTTAAAATGCTGAAATGACTCTGAATTATTAAGGTGGGCCCAATGTAATCACAGGTCCTTACAAGTGGACAAGCTGGTGGAATGAGGGATCTAAGGCTCACGTTGTTTAATTTTCCCAAGAACACAGAGCTGCTGTGACTCCAGTCCGGCTCTCAAATAAAACCTGGACTTTTCTTGTATTCTCTCTGCTTTGACGATGCCCTGTTTAAGTCCTATACCCACAGCTGTGTGTAATTCTCCCAGCAGATGCCCCTGTGGTCTTTTCCCAGATGTGTAGTAGAGACTCATATTTCCAAATAAATATCAAAAGAGGAGCAGTTTATCCAAATTAAATGAAGCAGAGAAAAAAGGTAGAAATGGTGTCTGCAGAGGTCATGACCTATGCTGGAGGCACAACAGAGGGCACAGGGCGTTCTGTTTTCCTCCTGGGAATTCACATCCTTTGCTGAGGCAAACGCAAGCTATCCCTCTGCTGACAGATCCAAGCTGATTATGAATACAAGGCATGGCAGCATCTGTGGTTTGCACATTGTTGAACTAAAAAGGCTCTAATGTGTTAGAGCAGAGGCCAAGCAACCAGTATCCATGGCAACTTCGTGTTTAGTTTCAAACGACAGTTGTGTAGAGTGTTCAGTCCGATTCTTATATGTGTCTAAATGGCACCCAATAAATATTTCCCATACCTAACATTTTTGTCTTGGAAACAAAGGAAAAGGAGACTTGTGTGGGGGAGGAAGGCAGAGGGAGAATGCACCACAAAGGGACTAACTGCAGGACAGTTAAAATGTGTCACGTGAAAAAGAATTGAGAAAATTGTAAAAGGTGTGCATATAGATGTGAGTGTGTGTGTGTATGTGCAGTGTAGGGGAGAGAATTAAAACACTGGGCCCTAATTTTATCATTAAAAAGTGATTTTAGTCCCGACCAGTGTGGCTCAGTGGGCTGAGCATCATCCCACACAGTGAAAGGTCACTGGTTTGATTCCCCTTCAGGGAACATGCCTGGGTTGCAGGCTGGTCCCCAGTTGGGATGCATGGGAGAAGCAACCAATCAATGTTTCTCTCACTCTCTTTCTCCCACCCATCCCCTCTCTCTAAAAATAAATACATAAAATCTAAAAAAAGGTGATTTTTAAAAAGTTGTGAAATCTGGTTGTGTTTACAAACAAAGGTTTACTGTTTGTTTATTTATTAAGTGCCTATTCAAGCATTAGTCTAGGAACTTTGCAAACATCCTCTCTAATCTGCACACACTCACACACACCAACAAATCCTAGAAGAAATCTATCATCATCTCCATTTTACACTGAAGGAAGTTGCACAGAAAATTTAAACTTACTGTTACAGATTTCATCTGTGAGAGGTTTGAACTTAGGTCTATCTAATTAGATTTAAAAGTCACTGCCTTTTCCATTGCTTCACATTCTAAAGGGATCGAGAAATATTAATTTTTAAAAACTCACATCCCTCTTTGAATAAATGCTTCAATAATAAGATATTAGTCTGGCAAATGACAAATTTCAAATTCAAATCTGAGAATTTTTATTACTGCAATAAACAGAGCCTTGTCAAAAATTAAAGAGATTCATATTTCACTAGAAAATAATTAAATGTGTGAATACCCTTCATCTGCACGTGATTTACACATGTTCATTCTAGGTCGACAAGGGGTAGAAACTGGGACGTGAGATCTAGTAAGCAAGATGCTGGAAATATGGGAGTGTGAGTCTCCAAATTGTCCTGAGCAGAAAATTGAACAAAAGAAGCTACCTCTCTCCTCATACTCATCTAAAACCAAACTCACCTTTTGGAACTTGCTAGTGTCGCTGAATTGAATTACTGAGTGGCCTCTTAAGTCCATGAAACCATCTCAAATGCCTACGACTTTCAATATGACATCAACTCTAACTACAGAAGAGTGAACCCTGTACTAAGATCAAATGAAAGGATAAACAGCCAGCTCTATAATATGAATTAGTTAAAGCAGCATCAGAAAGCAAACAACTTCACTGAGGTGTACTTGATATATAATACACCGCACAGTTAAAGTGCACAACTTGAGTAGTTTTGACATGTGTGTATAGCTGTAAAACCATAACCACAATCAAGATAATGAACATATTTACCTGCCCCCAAAGTTTCTCATCCCCTTTGAAATCCCTGCCGCCAATCTTTCCCTCAGATCTCTTCTGCCCACCGACCAACATCCCCAGGCAGTCATCAGTCACTATCCTGTCACCATAAGTTAGTTTGCATCTTCTAGAATTGAAGGTGTACTTCTAAATTCTCCTGGCACTGAGTGAGAGCACAGGAACCATACAGAGTCACCATAGCTACCTACTCTTCCAAACATGAGTCCTTCTGAGCCCCATAGTGAAAGCCCATTCTGAACCTGTACTCTTATCAGCTCCTGTCTACCCAGGTCACGTGTGATGTTTGGTGACTTTGTTTCAGACAACTATCCAGGTCTGGTCTTTACCACTTGTCCTTGGGCTGTCTGAACCTGCTGTCCACCTCCCTGTCTGCCAATAGCAGGGGGCCATCATGCCTCCTGTCCACCACTCGTGTAGAGAGTGGGGCTATTTCTATGAAATGCCCTAGAATAACAAGTTGTGCCTTGTGGGAATACAAACAATTCTCAGTCTGGCATGAGCCTCAGAAATTTTTCAATCTATCGCTTCTCAGCAGTTCTTTCTCCAGCCTGTCATGCATGCACCTTTTAGTACTTATGTTACAGAACAGAGGTCCAAGGGGCGGGCAATATTTGTCCCATCTGGGGTGCCAAAAACTGTTCCCAAACAGTCACATACAGGGGCCTGGACTCTGGAGGATGGTATACTAATACCGTCCAGACCACCTACTGGGCTCGTGTGTCTGCCACCAATTGGAAAGATATCTCTCAATACCAGAGATTTGTGAAAAGGAAAGGAAATGTTTATTTAAGGCTATATAGACTTAAAGTAGTGACCTAACTTCTTCATTAAAATATCAAAGTCCTTTAAGATACCCACAGACGCACTCAGCAGCTCTTGTCTCCCCCCTGCCCTAATTCAGGGTACCATAACTCAGGGAAAGAGCACAGGTCCGTGTGTCCAGGCTGCTGGCACCATCATCTGTGTCGCCATCCAGGCAGGATATCCAATTAATCCAAAGCCATGTGGCACCTTCTCATGGTCTACTGGCAAGAGTTCTTTGTACCCATTTGTCCAGGCAAAGTCTTTTCTTTCCTCCACCAGAGCTGCGGGGGTGTGCACTCTGGCAAAACCTTGTGGTTCCCTTTTTCACCAAAGCTGTGAAGGGATCTGCACTTTCATTAAGACTGCATGGTTCCCCTGCTTGCAAAGCTGCAAGGGGATCTGTACTCTCCCTAAGCCCACGTGGTTCCCCCCTAATGGCTGCCATGTCTGGGTTTAAATCCCCGCATCAATCTTCCTCTGTACCCCCATTTCCGACTGCTCCTACAATCAGTTACTTCTGCCAGCATCCCTGTATTATCCCAAGTTTACTGGGCTGCCATCATGAATCTGGGCAGATATGGACCAATATCCTGGAGCCAATCTTCTTCTAGCTCCCAGGCAGGCACTGTAACTCAGGGGACCTGCCCCCCACTTACATCTTGGGGGGAAGTGTCTTCCATCCCCCTGGCTCCAAGCATGGCCACAGCTATTTAACATATCCAAATAACCCGCCAAAGGCTATAGATATGTTAAATGACCACACCATGGATTAGCTACAAGGCTGTAGCTGTACGAAACAGCCCTGCATGCCCTGCTCCATGTGTCCCTTCCCCTAACTCACACCTGTGGGGGAAGGGGTGAGGACATCTTATATGTCTCTCTAGTATTTCCTAGACACCTTGAGTTCTGGGCCCCATTCCAAATCCCTTTTTGTGCCCCCCCTCTTGGCTGCACCCTGTATCACTTAGTCCAAGATCAGGGGGACCCCACTGCAAATCTCAGGAGTGTACTCTCGTGCTCTCTCTCTCTCTCTCCCTCCTGTGTGTCCCTCAAATTTGGGCTGTCCCAGCCTTCTCGAACTCCAGCCTCTGTATCACCAAAGCCACTGATCCTGTTTCAGGTCTCTTTTCAAGGAACAAACTGGGATGACCCCATAGCCTCCCACATCAGCCCTACTCCTGTTCGCCACCACAGCCTCACACTGCCTGTTGTCCAGTGTTTGGAAATCAGTAGTTCATTCACTTTTCCCTGTTACAGTTGTTTATAGCAGGAGAGAAATTTCTGATTCAGTTCTTCTTTCAGGAGAGGAAACAGAAGACTCTAGGAGCTGGGTTTTAAACAGTCAAACAGACAAAGACAGGTTTGTCATACGACATAAGAGTTTCAACCAGTACCTTCCAAGCTTACAGCTGCCAGAGGCACCAAGACCAACACCTCCAGGTACAAGAGTGACAGGCAATCATATCCACGATTAGGTAAATCCCATTAGTGCAGCATTATTCGACCTGACCCCTTAAAGTTGAAACATTCCCTTTTGCTCATGATGGAAAGTGCTACCAGAACTGATCATGTCATTTTTGTTTTGCAATAACTAATCTTAGGAAGTGGATTTGAAAAGACAATCTAAAGGAATTTATAAAAATTTTTAATAGGTACCATCTGCGCACAAAAACACGCACATGCCATAATTATAGTGTTACACATTTTCACGAACTGAACACACACATCCCCAGCCCCCAGGTTAATGAAGAGCCAGTGATCAGCATCCCAGAAGCCCTCACTCATAATCCCCCCTACCGTCTCTCTCCCCACAATGGTACCCATAATCCTGACTTCTAACATAGGTTAGTGTTCCATGTTTCTGTGTTTAATAAATGAACTCATAATTATGTATTCTTTTGTGCTTGTGAGATTAATCTACATTGTTGTGTGTATTTATGGAGCCATCATTCTCATTGCTGAACAATTTTCCATTGTGACAATGCAACAGAAATCTATTAATCCTTCCCATTGTTGACGAACATTTAAGAGTCTCCAATGGAGAGTTATTACAAGTGCCCCTGCTGTGAACATTCTGTGCACGTCTTTTAGGGAACATCTGTATACATTTTTGTTGGGCATTTCCTAGGAGTGGGAATTCTGGTCACCGGTTGAGCATTTACTTAGCTGTAAGAGGTACTGCCACCCAGTTTTTCCAAGCCCACTTGTAAAAGCCATCTGGCTGTTTCAAACAGCACGCAAACAACTCTCGGCATGTGTACCCTGGGATGTAAGCTATCCATGTCAACACACAGAACCAAATTTACCTTTCCTCAGCTCAGACCCAGGCACAATCTCCTCAAAATCATTTAAAGCCCATGACAGGACAAAAGCTAAGTCACTGAAAATAAATTTAAAATCTAAAACACTAGAGTTGAGGGTCGTTCCATTTTTGTTTTGTAGCAACACACTCCTTTTAATCTAAAACAGTTTTCTGCAAATCTTAACATATAAAACCTACAAAAGCCAGGCAGCTCCAGAGACAGCTCTTTGGAACCACAGGGCTTTGAAGAGCCCAGTTAAAAAACACTGCTATGCTCTATCGCCTTCTATTTTAGAATGAAGAAACGTAGGTCCAAGGAGGAAAAAACGCCTTCACGGGGTCACGCGGCCAGGCGGTGAGAAAGCCAAGTCTTAGAATCCAACTTCCTCCTCGCCTCGCCCTGTTGAAGGAGATCCTAATCTGACCTCAGACACTGTGAGAATGGGTTCCTGCCCAACCCAGAGCAGGTATGAACAGATTTTAGGGGTCTCAGATCCTTCTGTTTCAGGAGAGAGAACAGAAGACTGTAGGCGATGAGTTTTAAAGACTTGGCTCTCAAATAATCAATTGGTTATTTTACCTCAAAGTTGCTTGATGCACATAGAGCAATATTTTCTTCTGCTGAGAAAATGAACCCACCCCTCCCTGAGAGAGGAAAAATCACAAAAGCTACTACAGCCAGATGCTAGTTCAAAGCAAAACATGTTTACTGAATGTGAATGTGGACAATTGAACAGAGAATGTGGACAAAATGTATGACCTTCTAAAGTCTAGTAGAAAATAAGCAATGTGTAAATACGTCCTGGCAGTGTATAAATCTACTTCCAAGTAGCGGAAGAAAATTGAACTTTTGAATCTGACCCAGATTTTTTTTCAAAGTATTGGGAAAATGCAAGTTCAATTTAATCCAAGCCATTGACTTTAGGTCTGATTGCTAAAGACCTAGAAATCTTGCACATCAAATGGCTCTTTTAAAATTTCACAAAGACTCAAATGAAGCTGAATTCAATTTTCCCCCGAAGAACATATGGACTTTCAAAAAGGCAAAGGAGGAGGTGGCTGGCAAAATATGTTTTCAGTTTAACACATTTTTTGAGAAAACAAAAAATTACGACTGGATTTGTCCTGGCCCATAATAATAACCATTTTTCCTATCACTGATCTATGGCTACTAAAGTTTTTCTGGTTATTTTCTGTGAAATAATAATTCCCTGTACTAATAGTGCTTGAGCAGCTGCAGGAAATGGGCTGATGTCACAAGGCAAGCCTCCGAAAAAAATCAACAGGTCCTTGTAAATCATTTGAAATATAGACTGTTTCCAGAGGTCATTCTAGATTAAGCATCAAGATGTCATTTCTGAACATAGATAGAGAATTTCAGTTTCACTAAGAACAGTGAGATCAGAGAAAGAGAAAGAAGAAGAAGATAACAAAGAAAAAAAGAAGAAGAAGAACCTAAACATACACCCCGACTGCTGTGGCCCAGTGGGTTGAGTGTGATCCCGCAGGCCTGAACGTGCCCAGTGAGACTCCAGTCAGGACACAGCATGGATGGGCGGCCAGGTCCCCGCCTGGGGACGTGCAGGAGGCAACCCATTGTTTCTCTCCTGCATCATTGCTTCCCTCCCTCTCTTTCCCCCTTCCTTCCCCTAAAAATAAATACAATTAAAAAAATAAAAAATAATAATATTATACTAAATCAATGCATTATTAAGTGGAAAATTAGCCCTTTAGGCTCTGGTATCATAGATGTTCAGTTTGGTTACTGAAGTCATAGTTTTTCCCAAAGTGTGTCGGCATTTTTTCACTAGAGCACAAATGTGTGAGGCAATTTACCAGAACACAGAGTGACCCAACCCCTCAGTTAACCATAATTTTTCAAGCATATATTTGTCAAACAGTTTTTTAAATAATTCTTCTTACTCTGCCATAGCCTCCTTAGCACACATTTAGCCCAATCTCCTGGATGTTTCGGAGAGATGGATTGAATGGATTTAGATCAGGATCCTGCCCACAGGTGGCAACTAGAGGGATACGCACCCCTGCACAGGGCTGAACACTGGAGGCGGCCAAGCGGGTTAACGTTGGAGAAGAAGGAAGGGGGACGTCCTTCCACCCGGACTGGGCTGAAGGGGCTGAGACCGAGGCTGCCCGTTATGAAAGGGGCCTATCCTGTCTTCTGTGATCCAGCCGCCACCTTCCTCTCTGCTCCCACCACTCGTTCCAGCAGTGTCTTCCTGTAGTCTCCTCCTACCCCAGGGGAAGTAACGCAGGCCGAACCCCTTCCAGTGACCCGGACGTGCTGTGCTGTTTTGTGCATCTGATGCTGAATATGTTCCTTCGCCCTGTTCCTTTGTCCCAGACCTACTGTTCCTTGTTTGAAGACATCAACTCTAGTGCTATCCTAGACAAAAGTAATCAGTCCATGCTAATACTAACAAAAATGCTAGCCAATGGCCCTGGCTGGTGTGACTCACTGAATGGAGCGCTGGCCTTTGAACCAAAGGGTAGTTGGTTCAATTCCCAGTCAGGGCACATGCCTGGGTTGTAGGCCAGGTCCCCAGTGAGGAGCAGGGAGTGGGTAAGAAACACCGCACATGGATGTTTCTCTCCCTCTCTTTCCCTCTGTCTAAAATGAATAAAGTCTTGTAAAAAAAATGCTAGCCAATATTTACTATCAGAATTATATTCCAATAATTTTATTTAACCTAGAACAACAGATCTATGAGATAATTATTGTTACGATTCTCTTTTTATAAACAAGGAAACTGAAGAAGGAAAAGGCAACTAGATTTATAAAGAGAAAGGATGACTGGCCGCCATATGATATGAAGTAGTCATTCCACCATTAAATCACCCTCCCTTTGATACTTTTCCACCCACCATGGTCTAGACATTTGTGTCTCCCCAGAACTGATATGTTGGATCCTAACCACCAAGGTAAAGACATTAGGAGGTCAGGTCTTTGGGAGATGATTAGGTTGTGACAAAGCCATAACCTGGTGATTATGATGGGATTAGTGCCCTTATAAAGATAGGACCCAGAAAACTCTCTTGCCATTACCACCTTTTGAGGACATAGCAAGAAGACAGCTATCTAGGAAGAAAGACCTTATCAGACATTGAATCTGCTGGCACCATGAACTTGACTTTCTAGCCTGCAGAACCATGAGAAGTAAGCATTTGTTACTTTTTAACCACCCGGTTTGTGGTATTTTGTTATAGCAGCCCAAACAGACTAAGACGCCATCACCAAGTACCACAACAAAATATAAATATGTCAGGTGTGTTGATCAGTTTCTAGTCAAAGACAACTGAATCTACTTCAGTTAGTTCAGACAGCATAAAGTAATTTCATCAAACATATCATGCAGTCCAGACCATCTCTGAGATGCAAATTACCAGATTTATGCTATATAATGCAGGATAGATGTGGCCAGGTAAAATGCATCTAGAAAAAGCAATCAAGCCCACCATGGGACCACCCCTGAGGAACCACCGCTGCTCTCCTGCGTGCATCACAGGCAGGACGAGATGCCAGAAATACCACCAGGGCAGCCCAACACCTCCCCACTACTGGTCAGAAATGTTGGTTTCTCTAGTGTCCTGCCCTTCCCTTGGCTTATTTTCTCCTCCCTACCTGGGGGCCTCTCCACTGCCAGATCTGAGGTCATGTGCCTACATTCTAGCTACAAAGTAGTTGAAGCAAAGCCATTTGGGCTCTCTAAGCTCCATACATAATAAAAGAAAGTGGTTTCCAGTGGGCTAAAATGAGTTTTCTTTTTATTTTTAATTGAATTTATTGGGGTGACACTGGCTAATAAAATCATACCGGTTTGAAGTGTACAATTCTTTTTTAAAAATATTTTATTTTAATTATTGTTCAAGTACAGTTTTCTGCCTTTTACTCCCATCCCAGTTGAAGTGTACAATTCTATGATACATCATCTATATATTGCATTGGGTGTTTTGAGGCAACAAACATACAGTTTTGGATCTTCAGTAGTTATGAAGTCAACAGAGATAAAAATTGAGGAGATCTGAAATAGAGGCTTCACTGGCTTCCGAGGCAGGCAAAGGGGTAAAAGAGAAGGGTGCCCCGCAAAGAGAACAGAGGGCTCCCCAGATGTGCCCCACAGAGAACAACGGGGCCATTCTCCCAACAGCAGCAGCCTGGGAGAGGAGAGGAGGCACAGACTTGAAGACAGGCTGGAGGGACAGTAACCATTTCTAGTCAGTGTACCTGCCTGATTTGCATCTATTTTTACACGGCAGCAGCCCGGCTTGTCTCTCCACACACTATGTCTAGCCATTCCTAGAGAAGCTGAGGCAAAGTCAAAAAATTGGAAAATCCAAACGGAGATGTAAACTTAGTGAAGAACAAAACTGTAGACAAGACAGCAAATGCTTTGGGAAACAGAAACGCACACTACCGTTTATAACATCTGACATCAATGGCGTGAACAACAGCTAACACTCGCAATACTCAGGAGACTGTCTTCCTAAAAATCTACTGTACATTATTAACTAACCTTGAGAAATGTGCAACGCTAGCAAACTGATGTGTGGATGATTAAAACAAGTTTTTGGCAAGTTGATATTTCAACACACTGGTCATGGGAACAATTCATGTTTGCCCAGTTGTTTTCAGGGAATTGCGGTTAGGCCACTTGACCTAGAACCCGTTGCCCAAACGTCCCCTCTCAGAGAGGACTCTTCAGGTCAGCGGATCTACAGTAACCCGCCCCCAGCCCCTGGCAATCACTAACTCTGTCGTATGTATTTCACGGTACTCACGCCTCTCTGAAAGTACTTCGTTCATTTATTGGTTTGAGGATATATTGTCTGTCTCATCTCACAAGAAAGTGAGTTCCACAGATGCCGTGACAATGTCTCACTCCTCCACTGTGCCCCCACCACCTAGAACAGTCCCCAGGACACAGCAGAGGCTTAATCAAGGCAGCACCCTAATAGTAAGCAGCAATTCCCACCTTACAAAGGTGTTAGGGAGATTAAATTTATCAGTGTGTTCTAAGTACTCAGAAGACAACCTGGCCCATAATAAGACCTCAGTAAATGCTAGCTATTATCACTTATTTTGAAACAATGCTCATGTTCTTCGTATATCACGTTATTGATAAATGTTCCTTCTAAAGAGTTTTGCCTAATTTACCTGGATTTTAAATCTGGATTTTAGTCAGAGGACCAGCGTGTTTCCCGAGCAGCTCCATGTGGCCCACAGCCTGGTCTTTGCGACATCAATGTTTAATGGAGTGTAATAATATACATTTACATCTGCTACAGATTAATAATTAACATGTGATATTTAATACAAACCAGAATTCAAATCCTTAGTGCATCTTCAAAAATGCGGCCATCTGGCTCCCAAGTCCTGGGGAATATTGTACAGTGAGAAACCAGAACTGGAAGGCTTGTGGTCCAAGGGATTTCTCTGCTTCTCTGCCCCCTCCCAATAACAATTAATAAAGGTTTAAGACCTCAGGAGCAGATGGAGCTGGCCCCCTAGATGCCTTTGCAAACTTATAATTAAAGCCTGCTCAGTGTGTTTGTCCACGGAACATTGCAATCCTAGAATCTTGGCACCAAAAGGAACTCTGCAGGTCACCTGGGCCCAGCCCCCAGTTTACAGGTGAAGGAACAGAGAAATGAAGTGAATCAATCAAAGACACAGACTATTTTTATAAGAGTGGACACTGTAACCCAGGTTATTCCTATAATAATACGATTTCTAGTTTTCCTGGGTTTCTTGAATATGTATGCCTGGGTTTTCAGAAACAGAATTCACGGGATTTTTCTTTTGAAAGAGTTTACTCCTTGCGGTGTCAGAGGATGAATGCCCCATCTCCCCACACTCTGCCTGCTGGTTTTCTGGGGGGTTTGCAGTGGGGAGGGCTATTATTGGGTTTGTTGTTCATTTGACCACTCCATCGTTCAAACCCAAAGGCATGTTCAGGGAACAGGAAAGATATTCCCATGTACACAGGGGCAAGTCCTAAACAGGTTTATTAATGTTGGTGGGCCTGAACCAAATAATTTCTATGGCAGTTAAAATTTAAGGGCTTAATAAGGAATAATATAGAAATTGTTCCCAAGGATGGGAAGACTTAGGTTTCAATTAAGCATTCCATTCACAGCAGTGAGACAGGCTATGGACGTAGTTAAATCACTACTTGCTTCGGAGCAGCCGAAGTTGAATCCGAATTCCCACTTTATCCTGAGTACCACTGGAAGTTAGTGCAAGCTTTGATAAGTGACCTGTGTTCAGACAGCCACTGGCAGCTGCAAAGGGAAAGACTCAGACAAACAGAGGTGGGAGGCAAGGAAACAGGTAAAGAGACCATGGCAGCCAGCAGGGCAAGGGATGAGGAGATCATACTCTTTCCTGTAAGGTAGGATCCAAACATTGGCAACAATTGGTTTGCCAAAGCAATCCTATCCAGGGAAAGTTGAAACACACACACACACACACATACATGCATACATACATACATACATACATACATACATATGTAGGAGAGCATGAGAGCGATGGGGAGGGGAGAAGGAAGGAAGAAGGGAGGGAGGGGGGAAGGAAGGGTGGAAGGAAGGAGAGAAGGAAGGAAGGAAGAATCCTTTCTTTTTTCTAATCACCCCTAGTGTATTTTTGTGCAATAAACCAGTGGTTCTCTCGATGTGGCTCACTACTAGCAGTATAAGCCTCATCTTGAAGCTTGTTAAAAAGACAAATTCTTGGGTCCTACCTCCTACCCAAGGTCGACTAAATCAAAATCTCCTGCTGATAGTGGGACCCAGCAACCCATGTTCTCACAAGCCGTCTAAGTAATTCTGATTCATATTCATAGTTGAGAACTGATGTGTGTGTGTGCATGTATCCTATAAATACAAGGTGTATATACAGTCCTGGTTCCGTTTGAATAGTAAATAAATTATGTTCATGTAGCAGATAAAGCAATTTGCAAAGTAGAGGATACTCAAGATTTAAATAAATTGTCGACTTGGTTTAATATGCTTATTCTATTTTTTAGGTAATAAACCCCGTGTATAATAACGGCTAGATTCAAATGCATACAAGATGATGATAGACTTGTTGAAAGTTGACATTTCAATATTTTAAATCTGTGTAAATCCTCTCTCTGTCACATTTTGCAGATTGCTTGCATCCTATGTAGGAGTAAACTTATTACCAATTCAAACTGTACAACAACTTTATGGACACCTTCATATATAATATAAATTTATGTGCAGAACAAATACACGTTTATATATTTATAATTAGGCAATATACAAGAATTTTTCAAAGCAGCTGTCCCTTGTGATGTATTCTTTGTACCAGATGGGCTATGATTTTATGGCTATAAGGAGCCTTGGTTATGGCCAAAGTTATTCATTCCCTAGTCCCAGGATATACCTTTGATTCTTCCCCACCTTTGCTTCTGTGTTTTCTCTGCCCTCAAATGTCCTTCCCACGTCCTTCGTATATTTCTGGGTCCAATTCCAATGTAGAAGAGAGGGTATTCCCTGACAACAACAAGCAATTCTCCAGATCCCAGCTGAATTTCCCACAATTCAACATAATTCTGACTTTATTCACCCAGAAATAGCATCAGACCCCACAGGTTAAGGGGTCAGTACTAAGGGCACACACCCTCCCCCCTTCACTTCAAACAGCAGTGGTAAGCCCAGGTTCTCGCCTGTACTTCTGAGCGACATCAGAGGTTTACATAAATCCCTCTTCAGGTTTAATTACTTTGCTGGAGCAACAAACAGACCTCAGAGGTGCACTGTGCTTACTAGATCACTGGTTTACCGTGAAAGGCTGTAACTTAGGTACCATAGTATGGGTAAGAGGTGGCAAGGTGTGTGCAAAGGACGTGGACCCTCCCCACCCTCCCCAGGTGCACCCCTCCTCCAGCACCTCCGCCTGCTCACCATCCAGAAGCTCATGAATGCTGTCCTGTGGGGTCTTCTGAAGGCTTCATCACTTAAGCATGATTGATTAAATCATTGGCCATTGGCAACGGATTCAATCTCCAGCCCCTCTCCCTCCCTTGAGGTCGGGGGTGGCACTGAAGGTTCCAACCCTCTGTTGGAGGAGGTCATTGAAAGGTCATCACCTCCTCTCTTGTCTTTGGAATGTGGGTTACACCCATCATTCTCACACTAGGAGTCATTTCAAGGATTCAGCCTCAGAAAAGTGAGGTATTGTTGAGAGCATCTGGACTGAATAGGTGACCGCATCAGTTAGGACTTCTGTATAAACTCATAAGATTCTGGCAAGCAGATATGGAACTTAACTTGTCTATGGCCACCCAAAGCAAGGCTTGCTTGTTAGAACTGCCACCCCCCAATCCGGAGCCATCTGCTCTGTCTTTACTCTTTCCTTGCCCTCAGTGCACAGACAGCCAGCTTCGGATTTCACTGGGGGAACTTCCACAGTTGCAAGCCAACGCCCTCTCATCTCAGGGTTGGTTCTGCTAGCAACCAGCCCCCATCCAAGGACTTCACTTAATTGCCTCTTAAAAATCCCCGTCTCTAAAACAGGGGCATTGATGGGGGTGAGGTCCTTAACCCATGAATTTGGGAGGAACATGATTTAGTCCACGTCAGTTTCTAAAAGCGAATAACAAACTTGCGTTAAAAATGAAATATTGAGCCACATGATGTCAAGGAGCAAATGTACGGGAAAGCGGGAGAGAGGGCAAGCATGTGGGGAGAGGTTTGGGAAGTGGCCCAGCTTCTGGTCTTGCCCTTGCTCTCCACTAGCGACCTGGAGCACGTCACTGTCCTCCTTACTGAGGACAGGCCCTGGCATGTGAGGATTCCTCAGATACCTTACGGTTTATAATTATAGTTATTTCAAAAGAAATTCACTGCCAAACACCAGTAAGAAACAATTGTAGAGACAGGAGTTACTATAGTGGAATGATCTGCTCCACACTGAGAGACAAAGCCCAGCCTATGACTGTATTCCAAATTATTGCTAACCTGCCTAATCCAAAGTTCCACTCGCCAGAATAACAAGAAAATCACTCACAGTCATATTTCCTATTTTATTTTCTTCTTCTGTCTTGAGGTTCCAAAAAAATCCTAGGATGTGAGCAGCACAGAAATGGAGACAAGCCTCTGGTTTCAATCGCTCCTGACCACGGTCCAGATGCTCAGCGTCCCTGTTCCCAGGCTCCCGTAGAAGGGTGGGGGGTCTGTTCTCTCCGGGTTCACCAGAGGTGTCCAAGCCCTGGCACCCCGGTGCCAGCCCACACCTCCTTCCATGTCAGCACTTGTCAGGCTGCCACCAGGAGTTTCATGGGAGTGGGGCACAGACCCTTGACTCACTGAGAAACCTGCCGTCTCTTCAAAGTCTTGGTCTTGGGGAACCCAATCCTGTGCCCCGAACCCAGGAAACTCCCAGTTCTACACCCATAGACCTCCTTCTGCCCCCCATCAGAACGAAGCCCCCTGGATTCTCCCTGGGCCCTTAGAACACAAGGCTGAGGGTAGAGGAAGGGTGTAAGAGGAAAGTATTAGCATCTTTTCATGAGTCTGCTTCTGATGGTTAATTTTATGGCTCACCTTGGCTGGTCCACAGCAGCCATATATCTGTTCAATATTATTCTAGCCATTCCAGTGAAGGTGATTTTGGGTGAGATTAACATTTAAATCAATGAATTCTGAGTAAAGCAGATTACCCTCTGTAATGTGGCAGGTCTCATCCAACCCGTTGAAGCCTTAGTAGAACAAACACTGGCCTCCCTGAGCAAGAAGGAATTGCCCAGCACACTGCTTTTGGACTCAAAATACAGTACAACCCTGGGTCCAGCCTGCCAGCCTGCCAGCCTGCCAGCCTTCCCTTCAGATTTTTAACTTATACCTCTGCAGTAGCATGAGCCAAGACCTTAAAAACTTCCCTCCCATATATATACACGCATATATGACACACACAGTACACCAATATATAAAGATAGAAATATAGATGGAGAAGTGGTAAAAGTGACCCTTTACCTCTGTGACCTTACCCAAAAGACGCATCGCTTCAATCTAATCATAAGAAAAACACTATACAAATTCCAATTGAGGGACTTTACATATAAATAACACCCCTTGAATCTATCAAAGTTATCAAAAAGAAGAAAGGCTGAGAAACTGTCACAGCTGAGAGGAATTAAGAAGACGTGACAACTAGACATGATGCAGTACCCGAGGTGAGACACTGGAGCAGAAGAGGACACCAGGTGAAGTGGAAGGCAATATGAATAAAGTATGGCCTTCATTTAACAATAATGTGTCAATATTGGTTCATTCGGTGTAACAAATGTGCCATACTAATGTAAGCTGTTAGTAACGGGGATCCGGTGGATGGGGTGTACGGGAAGTCTCTGTGCTATTTTCGAAATTCTTTTGTAAGTGTAACCCTGTTCTACATGAAAGATTTATTTTTAAAAATCACATAACTACAGTGAGAACAAAAATGGTATTTTAAAGAAGACTGTGCTACCCAATCACCCTAAGAAAGCAGGAATAACGCGCCTTGGAAATCTGTTTGGAGCGCGCTGATTCCCCTGATGGGACGACACACTTACTCTGGAAACTTCAGTTGTTCGGTGGGAATGGAAACAACCCAGACATGCTCTGTTTCAGTGGGATGTGGTTCGTCTATTTCTGCACCGAGTTGAGGCAATCCAGCTTGTCGGGTTCTGGTACATTGGTCATCACTAGTGCTTGACTCACCCCTCTATTATTTTTTATCAGTGTTTATTCTTGGTTATGTACAAAACTCATCTTTTTCTCCTCTGACCCACATAAAGCAACCACTCTACCATGCCTCGTGAGACTTTAGCAAAAGCTCACCCTCCACCACACCCAAAAAGACTAGGAAGTAATCACGTGGCCAGTGTCTGCCTTTCTAATAGTAAAAGACTTATCTGAGATTGAAATCACTTAACTAGGAGTTTGGGGGTGACAAGTGGTATTGAAAGGCTCCATTTTGTTTGGAAGCTGTGGGTTTAATAGGACATTATTAAACCATTTAATCTCTCCTGCCGAGACATTTCAAGCTGTCCCCTCGGGGCACTTTCCCACTGGAGCTCCCGGAGTCAGCCGGTGGCCCTGTTGGTAACAGTTCAAGAAGTTCATCCTGCTCTAATTTCAACTCAGCAGCAGCAGGAAATTCAAGTTTGAGAATCTCAAGGAAAAATACACACTGCCTTTCATTTCCTGCCACCCAGGACATTAACCCAGACGACCATGGTGAAGGCGAGGGAAAGACAAACCGCAGAAATAATCACTGCTGTTCTAAGTCACCAGGTCATTCCAAGTGGCAAGTAGACCCATTTTATTTCTAGGGGGTACACTACCCTCCCTAAGGGGAAGAGAAACATAACATGCCCTCAGAGGCAATTTTACTAAGAGAATAGCATTATCTAAGAAAATGGACTGTTTTGCAGAAATGAAAGCTCAGAGTTTTACACGCAGGGATGGTGGCTTTGTGCCAGCCTTGTTAGGCCATTCCTGCACCTTGCTGCACTCAGATGCCGGGAAACTGCTCCTCTCTCCAGCACTCAACATGCACCTGCCAACCTCTGCTCTTCTACAATCGGCAAGAGGCAGCAGATAAAACAGGAGCAGAGCTTTGGAGGGAGAGGAACTTGGACTCAAATTCCAACCCAGCCCAGCGCAGCCCTTGTTCTCTGGATGATGTCAGGGAAGTGGCTGCCCCTTTCTAGGCAGCAGTTGCAGCCTTCTAGGACTGGGGGGAAACAGTACTTATGAGGGACATTCAGCAGTTTGACTCTAGTCAGATCACAAGGCAAAGGTTACGTCCATTTTTTTTAATCTCTAGGAAGGCTGCTCTTTGGGAGTCCGTGTGCCTCACTGTATTGCTGGAAAACCAGCAGAACCAGCTTTTCTTCTAGTGTTGGAAAAAATGGCTCCTTCTTCCTGTTGAATGGCAACTGTTTATATGTCAGCATTAGAATGGCACTCAGCCCAGCTGATACAAAAGGAGAAGCATTTGAAACAGAGCATTTGAAACCAGGGAACAATGGCTTCAGGTGCCCATCTCAGGTCACTTCAAGCCAAACGCTGATTAGTAAAGGGCTGACCAGAACTGAATACACTATTTAAACATCAGCTGTGCCGACCCCTTCCTTTCTCCCCTTACTTCTTCCTTGATTTCCTCCTTCTTTCTCTTTTCCTCTTCCACTTTTCCCTCTTCTCTTCCTCCCACACAAGCATAAATGCATCCAAGTTAAATGCATATAGGATTGCATGATGCAATTCTGTGGCACCTACCCTGCATCATAGGATTAAATGTGACGAAATGGATAATGAAGGTATCCCAAGGCCTGGTGCTTTCCCAGGTGTTCAATGATGGCAACTGGTGTTGAAGACAGAGGCTTGGCTCCATCAGCCACTCGGAGAGCCATCTCCGCTTCCTCCAGTGACCAATGTCATTCCAAGGCCTGAGTTTATTTTACTGTGGCTTCCTCCCAGAACTTCATTATCACAAAACCTTTCTTTCTACTCTGCTGAAAGCCTGGCAATTTATACAGACCTCAAAATTCTTGCAGGTTAGGAAAAGGTGGGCAGAACCAAATGAATATGTACTAGAATTTCACAGTAAAGAAAAACCAAGAGTGGAAAAGAACAGCATATATTACATTTGGGAGAGTCAGTATGAGACAATGAGAGAGGACAAACTGGAATCACATGTCTCTGAGTTAAAAACTCGTCTCTGGAATTTTACCTTGGGAAGTTCTCTGAATTTCCCTGAGCCTCAGTTTCTCCACATGTAAAACTTCATCTTCTCAGCAATTGCTGGAGTGGTGAGGTTTCTGCTCCATTCAGCATCCTAGAGAGAGAAAACCCAACAAGTGATTTGCATGGGTCAGGGCCCAGATGGGAAAACAGATAGCCACCTAGATATTTCAAAAAAGAGAACTGAAGATAGGGAATTGTTGAAACAAGGTGCGGGACTGGAGATGCGGGAAGGAACCACTAAGAGCACAGAGATGGCAGGTGCAGGACTGGGGGAGGGAGGAAGGAAATAAGCCCACAAGTTCAGCACCTCGAAACTCTGAGGAAGAGCCCTGCCAGCTGGGACTTAGACCTCTGAGGAGGTGCTGCTGCCAGAGCCAGTCCCCAGGAACTCAGGCAGGACGCAGGGGAGTAGGAGCTATCTCTGAGGAGCGGGTGCTGCCCCGAGGGCACTTGAGACCCCTGAGAAGGACCACTGAGGCTGCTTCAGGATTTCTGGATGAAGGCGTGGACTGGGGCCAAAGCGCCTATTGTGGGCAATGCTAACTGGAAGGGAATGCAAACAGTTAGAAGTGTGTCCCTTTCTCTCCTCCATCCCTCTGGGGCTGCTTCTCCATCCTCCAATGGTAGAACCTTACAGGGGTCCAGCTGGCAAAGGAGAGCTGAAATTTGCAAAATCCCACCCAGCACAACAGCATGAAGTCAAACACAGACCAGATACAGAGCCGAAAGTCAATAGCTAAAAAGCCAAGCTCACAGTGTTTCTCCAAACAGTGCAAGAGAGTGGTTGCGGGCTCTAGCACTGATGCTCCACCCTTATTCCCCCAACTAAGCAGCTAACCATTGCTCAGGAAGGGAGCAAAAGACATTGATGGTTATTTCCTGGAAAAACAGTATTGTAGCTAGTGTAAATTTAAGGGGGGGGAGCCCCAGGCTTATTCTGGTCCCTTCATTTCCTAGTGGTGTGACCTGAGCAAATTATGTAATTATCATTATTTATTATTAATTATTATTAAATTATTTATCCTCATATTAAAATTCTGGTTTTTGCCTTCTTGCCCTCCAAGTCTCCTGTGCCTTCACTTCTCTCACACCTCCAAACCGAACATCATAGGAGCCTCATAAAGATACCTATTTAGAGATCCTATTTCCTACACACCCACTTATCTCAGTGTCAACCAATATTTATTGGGCTTCCACATCATAAATGGAAGATTCTAAAATAGATTATGAAATTAAATGTATATTCAATGCCTCTATGTGCCAGACACCATGGTTGGCACTGGAAATAAGAAGCATGTATAGTTAATTTCCTCAAGTGAAAGTCATGCATGCATGTACATATAATGCAATTATAAAATATTGCAGCAGTGAAGAAGTACATACAGGTTCTTGCAGAATCCCATCTGAGAGAGCACCTCATGCTGTGGATGGCAGAGAAGTCTTTTGGAGAAGGTGACAGCTGAGCCAAATCTTACAGAATGATAGACAGCATTCAAGTTAAGTGAAGACCAAGGGAGTGGAAATACTTCAAACAAACTCACCAATTACCCTTTTTCTAATACATCTTCAATGTCTCATTCTCCAAGAGATTGCTTCTCTACTCTAAATGATAATAGTAGTAGTAGTAGTAGTAGTAGTAGTAGTAGTAGCAGTAATATACTTCCTTCAATCCAGTCACTTGCTTAGGCTATCATTGTTCCAGCCTTTTGAAAAGCAATGTGTCTCCTCCCTGAATAACCACCATATACTCAACACCCAAACTTAATTAAATTATGTCTATTTTGCTTCAGATTTTGTAAAGATCAAAACACTACAGATGAAGTACTTAATTTGTACACCCGTCCAGACACATTACCCCCTACCTCTCAGTGGTAATTATCTTTTTTTTGTATGTCTTATGCTATTGTTGGATAAGTATGCATCCATAAAAACTAGAATTTTGTAGTTTTTCTTTGTCTAAATGGTGTCTGTCACATGTATTTTTCATTTTGAAAGTCTTTTTTTAACTATACTACTTTGTGTTTTCAACCTGCATCCACAAAGAAAGATACAGTCTCATTTTAACTGGCGATACAGTACCTCTAGCATTTAAATAGCACAATTTATTTAACTTTATCCTGTTTATTCAGATTACCTCTGGTGTTCTGATACTATCGACAACATTGCCATCCATTCCTGTCGGTGCCCCTGGTGCACGATGAGCAAGAAGAAAATGGCTGGATGGCGATGCAGGCGTGTATTGCACTGTTGATGTTGAACCCAAATCTCTTGCCCCATTTTTTTGTGTTCAGTAATCCCCACTCCAGGAGTTAGAAGGGAAATCTATCACAGGGCACCAGAAGTCAACCCCGAACTGTCCAGCATCTCTTCTGCACATCATCTGCCCTTGAGGGAAGACTGCTGGTGAGCAGTAAGGAGGTAAGGAGGTGAAGCAAGCTCTGTGGGACTTTGCCTGAGATTTCACCAGTGATGGCCTTCCTCTCCTTCTTGTCCCATTTCCCCATTCCCTTGTTAGTCTCCCCTGAGAGTGCCTTCTTAATAGAGTGCTTGTACCCAAATCTCGCCTCAGGGTCAGCTTCTGCAGCACCTGACCACAGTTAAGGTGCATGTCGAATTGACCAAATATTGCCAATTTACTCAACAAATTGCTTGAACTTTTGGCTACCCTTACCAGCAGGGGTGACTTGCCGAGTCTCCACCTCACCCTGAAACTTCGGAGTTAGCCAACATTAACGTTATTTCTTCATTCTGATAACTGAGAGGAAGATATCTCATTGCTGCTTTTTGCATTTCTCTGATTACTGATGAAGGTCGACCTCCTTAAGTCTGTTGGCCATGGCCATTTCCTCTTCTGTAGATCGCCTATCCATTGCCTTAATCCACTGTCCCACTGAAGTGTTTGCCTTTTCTGACTGATACGGAGGAGTTCTTCAATTCTGGAAGCTCAACCTCTGTAATTTACATGGTCAGAAATATCTTCATCTAGTCTATAGCTTGTCTTTCAATGTATGTCATCTTATATTGAAAACAATTTTTATATGCTCAAATGTATTTATCTTTTCCTTTATAGTCTGTGCTTTTTGTTTCTTTTTGTGAAAATAAAATATTTTCCTAACCCAAAGCCATAACAATTTTTTCTTGCATTTTCTTCTAAAGCTTTCAACACTTCTTTAACATATTTTTGTCTTTAGTCATTTTGTGTATGGTGTGAGGTAGATACTTGATTTCAACTATTTTTTCCAAATAGTTCTTTGCTGAATAATTTTTTACCACTAATTTTTATTGTCATCTGTGTTATTTACCAATTTTCCATATATTCATAAAACTCTTTTGTTGCATTGGGTATTTTTCTATCCCTTAACCAAAGCCATATGTCTTAATTACTATGGTTTTAATAGTAATTCTTGATATGTGTTAGGCAATTTATCTTCTTTTTCTAAAACTGTAACTATTCTCTTTCTTCTTCCATATGAGTTTTAGGATGAGCTTGTCCAATTCTATGAAAAATCAGTATTTCAATTAAAATTTCATTGAATGTTTAGGATACTAGGAAGGATTGATATTATTATGATAAAATCTTTCTACTCATGAACATAGTATATCTCTCAATTTATTTGTGTCCATTCTGTAACCTTCAAAAATATTTTGTAATTTTCTCCATAAAGATTTTAAATGTTGTTTGTTAAACTTACCTTCTAGTAATGTGTTATTTTATCACATATTTCACTTTGCTCTTTCTGGTGTTTAAGATAGCTATTAATGTTTGTGCATTGATCGCATGTCTACTAACCACGTTGAACTCTAGTACATCTTAGTTTATTGATTCTACTGGATTTTTCTACATAAACACTTATATTATCTGCAATTAAAAACATTTGTTCTACTCCTTTCAAACCCTAATCTCTATCTTTGATTTATTACATTGGATATGGCTTCTAATATAATAGTAGAAATGATTAAATTTGCCTTCTTTATTTTTTCCTGACATTGGTAAGAACACTTGTAAAGCATTACCATTATTATGTTTGCTATGTACTATTAATAGAAATAATCAACTTAAGGAAGTGTCCTTTTTTCAACTGGCTAAGAGTTTTAAAAATATGTGTGTGTATATAACTAATATACAATATTATTTAATATATAACAATGGCTGAGTTTTGAGTTTTATCAACTTTTTTCTCCATCTGTTGAGATAATCATATGGTATTCTCTTTTAATCTGTTAATATGATACATGATGTGATTCAATTTTCTAATATAAAGCTATCTTACATCACTGGAATAACCCCTACTTGACATTTATATACCTGAGAGTGTACATGTAGCCCACGCACATGCTGACTTTAATTTGTTTATATTATATTTAGGGTTTCTATATCTGTTTTCCTAAGTGAAATTAACAATAATTTTATTTTACTTTCTTGGTCTAGTTTAAACATCAAAACTACAACATTGCCACAATATAAGCTGAATAGTTTTCCAACTGCTTTAATTCTTTGAAACATTTTTATAAAATGAGGATCTTTGGTTCCTCAAAGAAGATCTGCAAACTTACAGCTCTTCTGGTAAAACTCCCTTGTTGAAACCATGTGGGACAGAAGACAGATGGCTTTGATGCTCAGGGTTGGGGTGCTGGGGTTCAGGGTTAATAAGCAACGAGAGGGAGAACCTGAGTCTCTATCTGCACTTCTCTGATGGTTATTCTTTCAAGTTCTGTGCATCTTCTTCACTAAAATTGACATGTAAACACATTTTTTCTAGAAAACTTTATTTTATCTAAGTTTTGAAGTAATTTTTGTAGCATAAATATAATTATTATATCCTTTGTGATTTTCTATATTCTATATTATATATGTAGCACTTACTCTTTTTTATTCCATTACATCTTTTTGTCTTTAATCAGTTTTGCAACGGGATTGCCTATTATTCATTTTTATCAAAAGATAATATTTAGAGTTTCTTGGTTCTTTGCATAGTTTCTTTATTTTCTGTTTAATTTTTTGGTCATTAATTATTTCCTTTTTTCTATCATCTTTAGATTTATCCTTTTTTTAGCTTCTTGAACCAAATACTTAGTTTGTTTATGTTCGACTGTTTATTTGTTTAAAAATGCATGTAAGCTACTAACGTTGGTGCATTCTTCCAATATTTTGTAATCTTCATTGGGTTTACTCTCTAATGTATTGATTTTAAATATAATTTCTTTTTTTTCTAAACATATGGAGACTGTTTTTAATATGTATTATTGATTTCTAATTTCCTTTTGATTACAGAACATGGAATTTATCACACTGATTCTTTGCAATTTATCGAGATTTCAGTGTACCCATCTGATCATTGTGTAAATACTCCATGTGTAGTTGAAAGGCATGGAATAGTCTCTGTTTGTTCAACTCAGAGTTCTATGTTGTTAGATTCAGCTTTTTAATGGTATTTCTGGAATTGCTGTCCTTGCTAATGTCTCTTCAGCTTCTGTACGCATCTGTCAGAGGTTAGCTCATCCACTAAAATTTTTGATTTGACCATCTCTCCTTACATTTCGGTCCACTTTTACTTTACATTTTCCCAGGATATGCTATTAGGTACAAATGGATTGTGATTGTTACATCTTCTCAAAAGATTGTTCTTTACAAATTGTCCTCTTTTCTATGCAACACTTTAGGTCTATTTTATACAATATTGCTACCATAATTAGTTTATTTTTCCCATCTTTTTGCTTTCAACCTCTCTGTGACTTTGTTTTTGTGGTACTCTCCATCAGCAACATATGGCCGGATTCTGTTTTTGTGTCTAATAATCTCTGCCTTTGAAGGCTTGATCTATTTACACATCTTATAATACCTGATATATTCAGAATTATTTCTGCATCTTTGTGTTTGGAGTTTATCAACCTTTTTCTTTGCTTCTTTCTATTTTTCCTTCTCTTGTTTCCATTGGGCACATAATGTTTTTTACATGCCTTTTTTTAAATTTGTCTGTATATTTTATTCTATAGTTTTATTTACTTTATAGTGTGCATAATTAGCTATATATTATTCTAATACTGTAATGATACAGTATTTTATCTCCCTCTTAGAAACAACAAGGATTTCTGCACTCTTTATCCATCAACCTTTCCTCCCCCTTAGTTTTGTCTTTAAGAAAAACACGACTTTGAGTTTTTGTTCTGTTTTTTTTTACATCAGCTCTTAATAAAATGTTGAAAACAATTTATTAACTTCAGTGCCTTTCCTAGGAACACTTACGTCTGCATCGCTTTTCTACATATCTTAATAATTCTAACACTGACAGTCCTCGTGTGGTAAACTCTTGTAATTTTATACATCTAAAATGTACTTATTTGCCTTCCTTCTTGAATAATAATTCATCTGAATTGTTATTATTGGTTGACAATTTTCAATTGCACTTACGAGTCTTCTGGCCTCTATTTTTACTGTTTGAAAAGTCTATTGTAAGTTTAATTGCTGTTTCTTTGTAGGTAGTTTGTCTTTTCTTTCATGGCTTTAAAATTTTCCTTTCTCTCTGATATTTGCAGTTTCTGTGCAATAAGAAAGCAGTGTTCAACACAGAGTGAATTCCCAGTACTAGCTTTAATTCATGAATTCTTGCTTTGTGTCCAGTCTAGAGGTGACTTTCTCAGACAGTAAGACTTGCCCCACTCCGCAGGTATCTGTAGGGAGGAACATCCCTTAGAAAGTGAAATCCCTTTTTCTAGCTCCACCCCTGTATGCTGCTCTACCTGATTGCTGGGTGACAGCTTTTACTTCACATTCTTTGATCAGAAGGAACTAATCCATACAAGAGCTGTTGACGGGAGTTCAGTCTCTTCCTCCTTTTGCATCCTGAACTGGTGTGAGGCAGCAATTCTGTGCATGTCTGCCCCCCTCCCCAGTTTCCACAGGTGGGATGCAGACTGGAGCGTGGGGTAAGCTAGAGGCGAGGCAGCAGGAAACATCGCAAACTCATTTGGTACTTGGTCGAATAGTTTGGCCTCACCCTCCAACACAGCTTTTGGGTCAAGGACAAAACTCATGTTTTTACTTTTTAACAATTGAGATATAATCCCCATACCATAATAGTCATCCCATTGAAGTGTACTATTTGTTCATTTTTAGTAGAGCCACAGAGTTGTGCAACCATATTGTTTATTTCCAAACATTTTCGTTATAGCAAAGACAACCCTTGTATCCATTAGCAGTCCCACCCCCAGCCCCTGGAAACCACGGATCTCCTTTCTGTCTCTGTGGATTTGTCTATTCTAGTCATTTCGTACACGTGGAATCATGCACTATGTGGGCTGTTTTTGTCTGGCTTCTTCCCCTTAACAAACCTCACTGTACTCTCTCTCTCTGGGCCACTCTCAGCTGGTTTCAAATTCAGGGGTGTACAAAAGGGTGTTATTTTTGGAATCATAGAACCCATGTAAGTTTTGACTTCTTAGTCAGTTTCAGTAACTATGCTTTCAATTCCCAAGATTTACTTATAAAGTCATTTGTTCTTATTTCTGCCCTGCTTTATTCTTTTCCCATTTTTAAATAAAATCTTTTTATTATAATATACATGTAGAAAACAACACATTTGTTGGGAACTGCCCTGCCTGTTTTCATAACCTGTAACCCCCCCATGGCTAAGGCTGAGTGAGCAACCTTCAGACCATAAGCCACTAAGGAGACAAAGCTTATCTCCCTGGCAGGAGCACCGCCTCTGTTCCTTTTTCCATAACTGGCCCCCAATGCTTGATCAATTAGCCAATGATGGGTAAGATTCCTCAAGGGAGGGTCGACCTAAGACAGGCACGATCACGTGGAGGCCCCAGGGAAGGACTTGGGGAGCTACAGCAAAAGGGGGTGATGGACCCTCACGCCTCCACTTTGACAAAGCCTGAGTCCTCATTCTGTCTGTGAGAAGTCTCCTAATCTCTTGGCTGCCTTACTTCCACTGCCTGACTTAAGCCTGAAACAATGACAGATGGTGGTACAGCCCTGTGCTGGAAAGGATGGGTTCCCTAGGGTGAGCAGGCCTAAGAAAAAAATACATAAAATACTGTGAAACCTACTTTGCTAAGAATGCTCTCAATTAAATGATGAGGGTCTGAGCAGGAAATGAGTTTGTTTCCCAAAGTTTTTTAGCCCTTTAGCGAATAGACCCTGACTCAGAATAGGCCTTCATAGTTCTTTGTATGCTATCTATTGTCTGATCCTCACTGCCTGACAATGATTAATGAGCTTTACCTGAATTCCTGTGGAAAATGAACCCAATAAAAGCCTAGCCCAGGCAAGGGTCGGGGCACTCTCCTGTTGACAGAGTGGCCGTGCCGTCTCTTTTCTTCCACAGGACTCAGTAGTCTGTGTCAATTTGCCTCGTGTCTCATCCATAATGCTGCGGACACTGCAGGCCAGTGTCCACGTCATAAATTGTATGTACATATATGTATTTTGTTGTGTATAATGTACACCCCCCCGTACTCATTATTATACTCATGGTATGTGACCATTATACCAATGTATAATGTGCATCCTTATTTTTCCCTCAAAGAGTTGAGCAAAAACATGAGCATTATACATGGCAAAATATGGTACTTTAATAACGTGTTACAACCTAGTCATGAATAAAATATTATTATCATCACAAAAGTCCCTCAAATGTTCCCTCATGCTCCCTTCCACCCTATCTCTGCTTCCTCCCCAAATAACACCATCTTTATCTTAACTTCTAAAACCATGAGTCTACCAGCTTCTAAACTTTGTAAAGGGGAAATTGTAATGGTATAGTTGTGTGTGTGTGTCAGATTCTTTGGCTTATCTTGTCTATAACACTGACATTTTTAAAAGATGTTCCTTTGTTTTCTGCTAACCCACCTCCACTTTCCAAACTCCTCCCCCCCTCACCGCCCACCGTGTTTTTTAAGCCAATCGCCGATGAGACATCACGAGGCATTTTTTTATCCTACTCTCCATTCACAGAGGCGGAGCCTGTGCGGCCTCAGGGGATGGTGTGGCCCTGTCCCCCAGCCCATGAGGAGCACGTTGGCAGGAACTGAGCTCCCAGATCCACCCCCGCGTCAACGTGGAAAGCCCAGGAGGTCTGTGCAGCAGCTGTCTCCAGCACCGTGTGCTTTATTGGCCTGGAGACTAGAACCTCCCACTAAGTTTTTTATTACCTTTTTCACTTTTAAAAACCTATTATTGTGCACTGAAATGGAAAAAACGGTATTTACCCAGCATGAACTTGCCCCATCTTGAAGAAATGTCTCAACTATTTTCTTAAGTCCTTACAAGCTGATTTAAGGCAACAATGCTCTCCAAAAAGAGTTCTTTTAAATGATCATCTAGCTACTTTATCTAGGAAATACTGGCTTTCTTTCCATCTTGACCCTTGTTGACCTTGGGACATTTCATAGTGAGCACATCCCTGGATCTAAGAATCCCTCACCTCACCTCACTGCATCATCCTGTCTTCCTGATTATCTTCCTTCCTCTGTAACCCTTCCTTCTCTGGTTCATACTCTCCTTGACTCCCTTAATGTATGAATTCCCTCAAATAAACCTCTGACTTTGTCCCTAGTTTTTTCCTCTCTACACTCTTTTCTTGGGCGAGTTCCTGAACTTTTATGGCATCAAATAGTAAGCAGTCCCACACGACTGACTCCCAGTCCTCCAGTCATACTGCTAAAATGGGTCCCTAGCCTCACGCCCACATTCCCCGTTGTTTTCTGGACATCTCCCACCCCTCCAAGGCCAGCATCTTATGGGTACTCATCCCAGGTCCCCCTGTTGCCTCCACCAGATCCGTTCTGCCCGCTCAGCACCAGCACTTTTCCAGGTACTCGGGTAAACACTGCTAAGGCAACTTCCACTTCTTTCTTCCCCTGCCCTCCAACCATGAGCCAATCATGAAATCCCGTAGGTTTGACCCTTATCATGGTGGCTCCAGCTACTTCTCCAGTTTAAGCTCCAATGACCTCCTGCCTGAACCATGTGTTCAAGCTCATTCTCCCGACTCTAGTCCCTTTGTTCCCCAATCGACCTGACACTCAGCTCCCACAGTCACCAGACTGTAGTACAGCTCAATTACGCCATTTCCTTGCTTAAAAACTTGCCTGAAAATTGCCCGTGCCTATCCAGTTCCTGCAGAGTAACACACAACATGTGTCTTTCAAAAGGCTCAGTGACCTGGCAGAAACTCACTGCCCTTTAGGTATCCTTCTGACCATGCCCCCGACCAGTCACCCTGCTAATCATGTCCTATGGGGCAGCCACCCCTAACTCTCCATGCGTCCCTTCTCTAACCTCATTGTCTCACACAACAGTGCCAACTCTAATTTCTTTCTCTCCCATTCCTGCGAATTCAAACCTCACTGCACTTCTTTATGCCTTGACTGAAAAGCCACTTCACTTCCTCCAACGTTTCTCTGTATTCCACCAGCCAAAATTAATCTCCCCTACCCCGACGCTGTCTGGTGTTCTAGCACTGGCTCTCCCAGGCCGTCAGCTGCTATACTTACAAGCATGCAGCATGATTGCTACGAAACTGCAACCCCCTGAGGACAGAGCATATTTTACTCATCTCTGAGCCCTTCACAAACCCTGGCACAGTCTGAGACTCAACGTAGGCATTTAATAAGTATTTCCCACCTGAGCCAATGCGTTAAAGACATGTTAGATGAGATTCATGCCTTGGATTGGAGACTGAGGGAGTTAAAATATTTTTCTCCTCCCAGATTCCATAATCTGATTCTCAAAGTTATGACAAATCAAAATGTATTGTTGTAGAAACTCATGGAATTTTAATTAATGGTGCACAAAATAACCAGCAGCTTTCTGGGAATGTTTGGCTATAGTTTAATCTTACATAACCAATAATCTCAGGACTCTGAGGGGAAAGACTTGGAAACCGAAAAAAAAGAAAAAACTTGAACTCTCCACTTGGCTACTCACAGCTCGGTGAAGTGAAAAACCTCACTCTGTAGCCTAGACTTCACACCTCCAACATGCGTTTGTCAAACTTTCTTTAGCAGCATTGAAGGGGTGACTGGCCCAGCATGATGCATAGTCTCTAGTGGTGAAACGAGAATATTTGATCCTGGGCTGAAATGCTTAGATCTCTCCCATACAGGCAAGAGTAAAGGAACTCTTTCACAAGTGAAGTCAGCAGGCACAATTTGAAACTTTATTAGCAAATTCAGTCTAGCATCATGAATGGGTAGAAAGGCAGGGATGGCCTTCTGCCCCCAATATTCGACCATGATGTAGAGCCAGCTCAAGAATTCTAACTCCCACCCTAAATTCAATTTACAGTTAATATCCTGGCACTGTTTTCAGAGTGTAGCAACACATTTTTAGAAAAAGCTGGAGCAAAAAATTGTAAATTTGCCTTCGGCACGTAAACAGTATTGTATAATTAATTGAGACAGGCATTAATGTGACTAAATCCACAAAAACAATCCCAATTAGGGAGCTGTATTGGGAGAGGTTATTTTTTAGCCCCCAAACCCACAGAATTCACTGTATCAACTCTGTTTTGACATCAAAGATTTCCTCTCCAGTAAAGGCTCAAGATTTCAAAAACCATGGGCTTGAACGGAGAGGGAGGTCGAGGACCTCAAAGGATGCTCGCGAAGCACAGTGCCCAGACCTCCCCTAGCTCAGAAGCGTGGAGCACAGAAGCGCGTAACTGTGCTTCCCCGCGGGAGCTTGCCTGCCTCTGGGGAAGATGCTTTCTCTGTAAAATCTCTGATCACTCTGACAGTATTTAAAGTAAAACTAACTACGAGCATTTAGAAATCTCTACCTCTTTACTAGGTCTCATGAAGTTAATATACAATTTCTCCTACCACCAGTACTGACTCTTTAATCTCCCAGGCATAAACTCTTATTACAGTAAAGTGAGAGGCATCTCAACTCTTGCCTTTATATTAATCTCGTATATGAATTTCTACATGTTATTCCATGTCTTCTGCATCTCCCCTTCGTGGCTTGGTTTTAAGTGCAATTAAGTTATAGTTAGCAAAAGACAAGCATGCCTATTTAGTTGTACACACCACACATAACCTTAAGGGAAGACAATGCTCTGTTGGAAGCATTGTCTTTCATTTTCTCATCAAAGTGGTTCTTATCTCAGACAGATAGTGGCAGTGCCTACTGAATCTTCTCCTCTGCAGCTGTGCTCTTGGGTTCTGCTCTGGAAGAATAAAAATCTACTGAACTGTTCACACAATCGTACCAGGAAGCTCTCTAAGAAGAGCCTACGAAGACAGAGAACACACGAAGGGTCAGTGCATACCAAGGCCAGCGAAGAGAAAAAGGCTCACTTTGTGTTTTCCCCTTTCACCATTCAAAGGCCGAGTCTCTACCTACAGCTCTTAACCTCTTCAAAGACAATTGCAGTTCCAAGGCAGTTCTTCAAGATCCCAAAATTTACTTCGCCTTGTTCTAGAGTTAGTAATGGATCATGAAATTTCACTGCTACTACTTATTACTAATTAGTAGTTACTACTAATAGTAGTAGCTTTTTGGGTTGAATGTTATCGAAACAAATTCAACCCAAATTACCATAAGCAAACCAAAAGAGAATTCACTGGCTCCCGTAACTAAGAGGAATATTTGTAGTAAAGCGCAAGAACGAAGGCCTCGTGGACTTGGGACTGCAAGAACCCTCTCGGTCTCCTTTATCTCTGCTTGCCTCTGCTTTGTGGCTCATTCTCTCCCACGGCTGGATTCCCATCCTGTGACTAAGGAATAGGACCATTGGCTTCTCTAGGCCTACATCAGACCAGCTGGGCAACACAAGTGAGGAGGGGTAGTCCAATTCCACTGGGACCCACATATTGATCCTTAGAATGAACCCAATTAGCCCTGCCACAGTCAAACACCTACCCCTTAGAGGGAAAACTATGACTGGAAAGACCTGGGCCAGAGAGGAAGGATATGCTACCAGAAGCAAAGAGATAAGCAGGCTTTCAGGAAAGGATAAAAAAATAATAGCTCCCAAGGCTCATTAAAAATAGTATTTGGTATCTGTGTAACTTAAATGTGACTGAGAAATCAATACATGCGTGCTTGTCTTTTCAAAGTTAAATTAGCATTAACATTTTAAAATCCCCTCCAAAGATCCTCATTTCCAGGTTTGCTTCAGAGATGGAAAGTTCTGATCACATTCCCAAATGTTCAGAAATACAGTCTGTCAAGGATGCCCTCTTCATTGGGACAGACCCTTCTTCATTCAGGCTGGCCTCCGTCATTCATTTCTGTCACTCGCTGGGCCCTGCAGGCATTTGAGAGTATGGCCCTTGACTGATAGGCCCCTCAAATGTACGGGCATTGTTTCTTTTTACCTTCTCACCAGGGCTTTCTTTACACGGGTGTCATGGCACCACTGAGGAAGCTGAACTCAGAGACTTTCCACAACATGCCCAAGGTCACATGGCTAATAAGTGAAGGAGAGGAGACTTCTAGTGCATGTCTCATATCTTGAGTTTTAACGTTGAACCTCTCAACCTTATTTTTAAGGAGTGAAACACTTCTGTTCAAATAAAAATTCAGGCGTATCACGGACATGTCAATGAATGGAAACTGAGCCCTGTAGCTATAGTAGGTGTTGGGAGCTCAGGCCTGAGACCCACAGGGCTCGGAGCACCCCACCCTCACTTTTCTATGCTATTACCGCCCTGCTCCCACCCCACCTGACCCACCCATTGGCTTCTGAGGCATCTTTACAGAGCACAGTGGGAGACCTTCTCATCCTAATGTTATTAAGGTGGCAGGTATCAAGCATCTGGTACTCTGGGAAATCAACCCTTTGGAAGGGTGGGAGAAACATACTTATAATGTAAGACATAATGCATGGCAAATTACAATATATAAGTATATAATATGTAATTATACTATACATTTTAATATTCATATATGTACTTCTAAAGGATGTTTGCAATGTAAAAATAATGTGCCTTGGCTATATAAATAGTATCATATGAGAAGAGCCTCCCAAATTTTTGCAACCAAAGAACTCAAGAAATAGGAGATGTGTCAGTTAAAGTTTGTTAAGAAAAAAAGAAGCCACTTGATTATTTCAGTATAAAGCCATTAATACAGGAACTGGGGGTTTCCACAGCCATGGAAGGTTTAGGGGGACAGAGCCGAGGAAATCTGACTGTGCAATCAGGACAGGGCCACCCAAGGGCAGCTGGGTCAGCAGCTTGAGCTCTGCTGGAGCTCAGCCAAGTGCGTGAGGCACGAAGTGCCCCAAGAGGAAATTCTGGGTCTGCAGTGGCCTCCGGAGAACACCAGCTTCACCTGCTCTTCTGCCTTGCAAACCTTATATAAATTTTTTTCAATAGCAAATTCTAGGCTGGAACGATATAGGAATGGGAGTGGGGATGAATGCAGTTATTGATTTCTCCTCTGCCGTAGGAGTCACGGAGATGCAAAGATGACAACAAGCAATCAAACAGGGGCACCTCTGGAACAAGTAAATGTGGGCAAAGGATATGCTGCTTTCCTCATCTGGAGGGGCGCTGACTGAGGCATGTCTGTTCACTCACATCCAGGGCTCTGCCTCAGTGTGCACAGTATCTCCTGGTTCTTCCCTCCCTTGTAGAGATGGAGAATGTAAACTTGTTAAGGTTACAGAGAATGGAATCTGACCAAAGACTGTCAAAGGACAAGTGGATATTCATTAAGACAGAAAGTATAAGTAATACATAAATTGAAACTGACATTTAAGTATAAGAAGACAAACAGATACCGGGGACTTGGTAGGATGGAACTCTTGGCAAGGATGTACCAGTGGAAGCATGAATTCTTCCAAACACAGACATTATAATGAAGGCTGGAGTCACACAGCACAGCACAGGCTGCCAGTTTCCTACTCTCACCGGTCTCTTTTTCCTTCTAATTAAAAAAAAAATTATCCAGGCACATTGCCACTTAGAATATAATTCAACATTTCCTACACAACCTCCTAGTAGCCCTGTCCACTAAATATTCACCAATGATTATAAGCAGATGCATCATATGGAACTCTCAGAAAGAATGCATTCTTCTCCACTCCCTCCTTCCTACTGCTTGAAATGCAGGTGTGATGGCAGGAGCTCCAACAGCCATTTTGTACCAGGTAATCTTAAGAACAGAAGACATAGGCCAAGGATAGCAGAGGAAATTAATAGAAGTCTTAGTCCGTGATGAAATTGTAAAAGCTGCTTTAGGACTTCTTTTACATGGGAGAGAAGTCAGCCTCTAAATAACTAAAGCCACAATTGCGAGGAAGGTCTTTGTTATAAACAACCAAATGCAATTCCAAATTGACAGATGATTAAAACTATCAGGTGATACTTTCTTAGAATTCAAGCCTAAGAAAGTGGCTGAAAATACAAATGTCTTCAGGGGATTGGTAGGTAATTGGAATAAATAAATGACATCAGTAAAGGAGAGGTACAGGGAAGAAAAGAACGTGACCAGAAAACAGATCATGTTAACTGGCTTAACAGAGAGAATTGGAGAGCAATTATTAAATATCTCTTTTTATGTCAGACTCTCATCCTCCACAAACTGGTTCTAATGGGTCATAAATATACTCACGTCACTTCCCTGCTTCAAGCCACATCTATTGGCTCAGGACAAAATGTAAACTGCTTCACCGTGGCCTGCAAGGCCAGTATCCTCTCACTCCTGCCTGTCTCTCTGGCCTTGTCTCTGCCTTTTTCCACCAGACGCTCCACCCTTCAGCCATCTGCAGGTGGGTAAACCCGCCCCAACCAGTCTGGAACGTGCCCCCTGCCTCCTGTTCTCAGCCTTGCCTTCCACATGGGCATCCCTGTCATTGCCTCCCAAGGACCCCCAGATCACGGCCTCCCATGTCAAGTCCTTGCCGAGTACTATGGATGGTCCAAGAAAAGAGATGTTGCTTTCAGGTGCAGGGACTAGGAAAACACTAGTTGCAGATGTGCCATGTGAGACGGGGCTTACGCGATGAGTAAACTTTTGAAGGGCTAAGGCCAAGGAAAGAAAAAGTTTATGTCAGAAACAGTAACATCAGGAGCAAAGGCCCAAAGGCAAGAGACGTGCTATTTAGTCAAGAAGCAGCAAGTGGTCCAGCTTGGTTTTAACAGCAGGGACACACATAAGACAACCTTGCTAGGGAGAGCTCTAAATGTCTGACTAATGACACACAGTGAAAAATCATTTAAAAGGGGGGTGCAGGGAAGTAGAAGAGGGCAAAAGGGGGATACATGGTGATGGGAGGGGACTTGACTTGGGGTGGTGAACCCACAAGACAATATACAAATGATACATTATAGAATTGTACACATCAGAAACCTATATCATTTTAATAAGAAATGTCACCCTGATAAATTCAATAAAAAATTAAAAATAAAGACATCTAAATCATTTACGGAGGACACGCAGAAGGTTACACTAGATTCGGTAGTTGTAAAGTCAGAGACACAGTCCCCACCCTTCAGGATTTCAGTCTACCGAGAGGAACCGGCACGCGGTGTGCTCGGGGCGAGTATCGGGACACAGACGTGCACGACGTGCTCTGGGAGCTCATGGTGCTGACCGCACTCCCATTCACTAAGTGTCTGATGCACTGGACTCTTTACAAACATTATTTCATTTCAGATTCACCGCATCCCTTGAAGGTGGGTATTTTTATCTCCAAGTTAAATGATGAGAAAACTGAGATTCAGAGAATTTGCTTGAGTTGGACCCCGTCCAAGGTCACACAGATAAAATAGTAGCATTCTTTCCACTACATCATGCTAAAGGAAGTTTACTTAACTTGGTGGACAATGAGGTGTCCTGGAAGGATTTTGAGCAGAGAAATGACATATTTGGAGCAATGCCTTAGGAAGATTAATGTGGCAGTGATGGAAAGGACGGAAGGAGGGCAGAAAGGCCATTAGAAAGCTCCTGCAGGTCCCGGCTTGAAAGGATGATGCTCAGAAGTGGCTGTTTTAAAAAAAAAAGTGCTCTCATTATGCTTGTTGTGGGTGGCAGTTGTTAGTGCTGTTCATCAAAATTCTGTCTCCCCTTCCCCTGGGCATATTCCTTGCCCCCTTAGAGTTAGGCAAGGTCACATGACTTGCTGCGGCCAATGAAACTTGAGTAGAAATGACAGGAATCACATGGTCTGTTTTTCCTTCCGGCGCAGCAAGACAAACTGATCCAGAGAGTACTGGCCTACGTGTCTGGGGGCTGGTGTGACAATGATGTAGAACAGCATCCACTCTGGTCCACAATGGACAAAAAATGTTATCAGTGAAAAGTAAAACTGGTTTACTTTAAGCCACTAGGATTTGGGGCTTGTTGGTTACCATAGAATAACCCAGTTTTCCCCACCTGATAGCACAACACTTCCTGAGACTCAGTCATTTCAAGCACTGCTCCTCAAACTTTAGTGTGTGCTCGAATACCTGGAGACATTATTAAAACATAGATTCTCATTCAGTAGATCTGGGGTGAAGCCCAAATCCTGCATTTCTGACCATCTCCCCATCCCAGTGGTCTGGATGCTGCTGGTTCGCACTGGCACCACTGCAAGAGTCTGAAGCCGCACTGCCTAAGGCGGTAGCAAATAGCTACGTGTGGCTATTTCAATTTCAATTAAGTAAAATTTAAAATTTAGTTCCACAATCCTACCAGCCACATTTCAAGTGCTCCAAAGCCATACAAGGCCAGTGGCTCTGGGTTTAACGGCAGAGAACTCTTCAAACATTTACATCATCACCAAAAAGTTTTAGTGGAACGTGCTACTTTAGAATGATATCCAGAAACATAAGGTGACAATTAGCCCTGGCAGCTTCGGGGATGGAAATGGTCAAGACACAGGCGAGGAGAGTTGCTGGTATCAACCGGCAGTCCAAAGGAGGGCAGAGGGCTCTCAGTCCCAGGACACAAAGCTGAGACGAAAGCAAAATGTGACATTCGAGCTGGGGCCAGGACAAATCCCTGCCCTGCCTAAACATCTCTTCCCCTGGTGGGTCACTTTGAGAGATCCCATTTCAGGCAAAGCAGTTCCAGGGAGCCTTCTCTCTCTCTGCCCTGATCTTGTCTGTCCCATTCCACTAATCTGTTTACTTCCCCCAGAAAACACATGACACCAAGTATAACACTTGTTTTTGATCTCCTTCCCCCAAGAAATCAATAGCACTCAGGGAGAGCGTGCCTGTAAGCACTGCCAAAAGAGCTATAGAATTACACAGTGCAGTAGGCATGTGGCTAAGGGTGGATGCGAGCCGCTGCCTGCTGCCTGCTGCCCGGGAGGCTATATACACTGGTGCCCATGAACTTGTATTCCTTCCTTTCCCTCCACTGGGAATTCAGACAAGAGAGAACCTCCTTCCTGTTTGTCTCATCCCCTCTTCCCTATCTCCATTTACCCTGAAAATAGTAGATCTGCAGGGTAGAATTTTTTTAAACTTCACACTTGGACAGGAGTTATTAACATGAGGTCTGTGAACATAATGGAGTTGTATACAAAAGTGTGGTGTAGGTCACGCAATTCCCCAAGGTCCCCCAAGAGTAGCAGGGAAGTGAGGAAGTAACAGAACCTGGCTGGCTCCACACAGGTTCTACGTGGCCCAGTACATCTGGGATTAGACAAGGAACAAAAAGAACCTGAAAGGAACTGAAGGGTTAGAAAAGAGGAAGAGAAGGACAGACAGAGGTGAGAAGCTGCTTGTGAGGGACGACATATGAGTGACCTGCTGAAAAAGCCACCGAAGACCAGAAGGAATTGAGGACAGTGTCATCTAGGGTAACAGCTCAGACCATGGGCCCCCCGAACATTGACTCACTTCTCACCCTCCCTGGTATTACTAAGGCCTTAGTCACATTCCCAGGGAATAATCCTAAATTGGTTAAGTCCCCCAACCTGGCAGCAAATAAGATTACCTGTCACCTTCTTCCTCATTCCAGAAACCTGAGGCAGACCCCCAAATGGCCACCATAGTCAGATCCAGTTCTTTGAAGTCTGTGCTCCATCTTTAAACCTTCTGGCTTTTTACTCTGTAATCTAGCCATGCATGTTTAAATACAAAAATCATGATTTTTAACACAGACCTAAAATACTATCAATACCTCAACATCCAGAAAGCTAGGTCGTGATTGCCCTGTGGAGTCAGAAACTTCCTGTCACATGGACTCCAGGTTTGTAAGTCTGTGCGAGAAGCGCGACAGACTCGGTAGACTCCCCGGACACTTTGTGGACATCTACCCTGTGCATAGCCCTGACAGGTGCTCCTAATACAGAAATACAGAAAGCCTGCCTTCAAGGGATTCACGGTCTCAAAGGTACAGAGAAGCAGTCATAACTCTGCACGTGGATGTGCCACAGAGGGGGAGAGAACAGGGTGTGAGGGACCGGCGGAGGGCAGCGGGACTCTGAGATCATCTAGACATGAGCCTTTGCCTAATAGTCTTCCCAAGGGCATGACTCCCGTTAAAGGAAGAAAAAAGAACTCTTTGTGTTGTCTCGCACACCAGGACCCTCAGAGAGGAAGAGGGCCTCGCCAGATGTTGCAGGCAGAGACCTGCGCACCAGGTCTACCCTCACTGCTGAGTCAGGACAGTCCCTGCTCCGTTGGTCGTTTCTCTAGGTTGTGATGTCACGCACACATCCCATAACTTGAGAGAGGGCACAGAAGGGTCGCTGAAGAGCAAACAGAACACCTGTGACCACACCCCTTCCTCAGAGGGTGAATATCAAGTTTTGTGTGGAAACACAAAACAGGCCCTTGAGCAAGTCTCTGGGTCAATTAAAAACTCCCCATCCCTCCAGTGCACAGGTCAGCTAAGTTTTTCTGTTAAAGGCTCCACAGTAAATATTTGAGGCTTTGTCCACCATGCTCAGTCTGCATTACAATTCTTCTCGCCTCTGCTCTTGTCATGGGAAAGCAGCCCTAAGAAAGCCCACCACAGGTGGGCATAGCTGTGCTCCAGAAAACCTTCTGATGGACATTGAATATTCTAGTTCATCTAACTTTTCTTTCGAGAAATACTATTATTCTTTTGACTTTCCCCCACCCTGCCCCCAACCATTTAAAAATGTAAAAAACTGTTCTCAGCTTGAGGGCTGCACCAGCGCAGGCCGGGCTCACCAACTCCCCTCGTCTTAGCAAAGCTCTGCTCCCCAATCCCACAGCAGCAAGTGGGTTTGAAGAATACCCTGCTACTGTATGCCGAATTAGCCATGAGTCTACACAGCCACACGGCCATGAGGACTGAAAACTTCTTGAGGCTATGGAGATGGATTTGTGTGTACAAAAGCTTCCTTTTCTACTGAGAAATCTTTTCAAATTGTTGGATGGATACTGCAGGAAGTCTGGTTGCCAGGAGGTAAAGGTTTTTCGTATTTTCATTGTTTGCAACAAACAAAGAGGAGAAGGAATTGAATTATTTCACCAAATAAAGA